>JMSH01000078.1:31186-52720 GCA_000712465.1 Huntiella moniliformis
CCAACGGGTCCGTTTTCGTGGTCTCCGCGATCCGTACCATAATGGCCTGCCATGCTGGTGACTCTTGCATGCGAACCTCCGAGCGAGCACCCAGGTGCACCAAGTACTGTTGCAGTGGCTCGCAGGCAGCCTCCGTACGGAAACAGGGCAATGGTGTAGTAATGACCGCTCCCGTAAAAACACGCAAAGCACGAGACTGTAGTCGCTCCAGCTCGTCCATCTGTGTCTGCGTGAGTCCTGAATGCGCCAGGTCTGCGAGAGCAAACGTCAACCGTGGTCTCTGCCCAACCTTGTAGGCCAATCTCAAAGCCTCCCAACTGCATAAATCATCTTGGGCTAAAGCGCGGAGGAGTGTGACATTCTTGCTTAGTTTGGTGCGGAGAAATCCGTATAGTTCTTGAACACAGATTATCAGGGCGCCTTTGTCTTCAGCTTCTTTCCACACCAAATCCATTACACCTTTTGTCTTGCTGTGGTTACGCTTCACAATTGTGAGCTGGTCGTATTTATACATGGTTGTACTTGGAGATCTCGATCTTAGCGGCTGCAAAGTACATAGGGGTGTCTAGGCAGTAGTCTTCTGCAAAAGTTAATGTAACTGAGAACACTACTGATGCAAGTATTTGGCCAGGGCGGAAGGTTTTGAGAAGGCGGCACTTTCCGCGGGTGTCAATGCTGTTAGAGTTGGCGAACTCTTGGTGAAATTTTGGGAGTTCGTATACTAGAACATGGTGTGCTACCAACATGCGCCATGTCTCCGAGAAAGTGACGTTGGTCCAGCCGAGTGCGCGGAGGTTTGGCATCCAGGTGGCTCTCGAGTTCCAGATTAGAGTTCTGGAGTTCTCGTTCGCGCAGGCTACCGTGATGTTGCCTTTTTTGTTTAGGTGGACACCAACTACGAGCATGCTGCGGCCATTATTGATCTTATCGCGAATGGTTTTGGGGTTGGTGAAAACACCCTTTTTCCCTTTGGCGCTGATGGTAAGGTGGGTGCTGGTGGGCTTGGTGGGCTTGGGCTTTGGGTGCTGCTTGGGGGCGTGCACCACTGTATGGAAGCCGCCCTCATCGGCATCGCTCATCATGGGAGCTTGATGGGCAACGACCGGCGTGGTGGCTGTGTATGGAGAGATGGCGATATCCAATGTGTTTTTATACGAGAGGACGGGGGGGCCATTTGTTTTGACCTAGGCTTTCTTGCTGGCTGTCTTTTTGGTGTTTTTGGCAGCGGCAGCGGAGAGAGCAGCGGTGGTACTGGTGGTGGTGGAGGTTATAGGGGCCTTGGTGATGGGGGCCGCGGCGACGGGAGTTACAGCGGCGGGGACTACAGCGGCGGGGGCTACAGTACCGAGGGTTTTCTCACAGGCGTTAGGTACGGTGATAGTGACAGTCGGAGTGGCGGTTGTAGCCGGTGGGTTGGCGCTTGTGTTAATGTGTGTGTTTGTGGCTGTGAGTCCGAGGTTGTGAGCTAAGTTGTGTATGGCGTTCCAGACAAGGTCAATTGCAGCAAGGAAGGACATGCTCTCAAGGGCCAAGTTTTGGAGTTCGGCCCGCATTTCAGGAGACTCAGGATCGAACGAGTCGTCTTCGGCGCTGTTGGTTATGAAGATAGCGGAGCGTCTCCGGTTTATTCGAGTGCACGCGGGTGGCGAGGATCTCACGTTGCGGTCGCGTTCTGACCCGGGAATGGCGTCAGACGTGAAATCGGTGGCTGCCGACGGGAAGAGGTGTACAGTGAGTGTAGTTGCTACTGGGGCGGTGTGTGTACGTTCGGAGAGTTCATCGCTCGCGGCGCGGGTCTCTTCGACGGACTCAAGAATCAGCGGAGGCGGGTCTTCAGTCGCGTCCGGTATGAGGGATGTGCTACGGGGAGGGGTGCGTGGAGGTTGTCTTGAAGGTTTAAAGAGGTCCTGTTCAGATTGGGCCTCTGGTGCTTACGGTTCGGAAACGGCGCGCGCCATTGTTCGGCGTTGGTTTCTTGTTGTTGGAGGCAGTGTATTGAGGAGGTCTACGGAAATGCTCGACGCTGATTGGCCAGAGCATAGACGCAGAATACAAGAGGAAGTAAGTTGAAGCACGATTCATGTACTTGCATTTGACGGAAGCATTGGGGATATCGTGAATTCGGTTGTTTGTGATGACGTCATGTGGGGTGAAATGACGTTTGCATACCCTAACCCTGTATGTGTGACTGGTACGAAAGACGATGCGATTGGATCGATAACGAAGTAAGATCTATCTGGTTATTATGACAGGAAGTGTGGTAGTATAGCGTGTTGGGAAACATGCCACATGGTTAGGGCCATTGTTAATCAGTGATGTGTTAACTCCCATCTGTGCCCTAAGAAAATATATTCACTATGCTCAAAAAAGTCAGACTATAGAGCGCTCATAAGAAACCATTTATTAAGAACCATAATGACCGGAACCTCATTCATCCTCTTCCATTACATCCACACTTGTCTTCACCAATGGCTCCATTACCCACGTATCTTGAAAAAGATCCATTGACTGCGCCTCACCCGTCTCTTCCCGTTGTAGACAATCTGGCCGCAAATTCTCACCATAGGCTATGAGGCTGGCATCACCCAAAGTAGGGCATGGCCAATTGATTTTCTGAACTCCATCTTTGAATGCGACGTTATATAATTTCTTGTATCGGTCCATTTCAACATCGTCAAGGGCTTTTCTGTCGAGAGCGAGTAGCCATTGGGGTGGAAACTCGGAGGTGGCTTCCAGATCGTTACTTTCCGACTCAGGCTTCAGTTGACCTAGGCGATCCGATAGGAAATTTAACCAACGAGCTAGGCGGAATAGATGCCTGACTGCGTGGCAAAGAGATGGCCGCATATCAAGTGATGCGATCAACAGAGGAGCTAAGGCAGAAAGGACAGACACGAAAGAAACTTCTGTCTCTAGCAGTATACAAGTAAACTCCGGGTCCTCGGTGGAAATAGATGTCCAAATAGCTTGAGCTAGAAGCTTGAGGACTTGACTCCAAGGGATATCAGAGAAGCCATGTCTCTGGGTGCCTTTAATAAGCATAAAGTGAATAGCGTCCATGATACAGTTGGCGGTAAAATCCATGTTGCAACGAGATGCTTCGGACCAGAGACTAATGAGATCATTCTAAGCCTCCATTTCCCTTGGGTCGGGATCCCCTTCATAAAGAACCATGGGTTAGTATAACTAGACTATGGGATTGGCAGACAAAACTTACATGGCTTGAATGGTCCATGGACGTTGTTGTGAAGCCATAGTTGCATTAGTAGACGCAACCCATCCAGGGACACTGAAATATAAATCGGGCGGGACTGCATACCGATTAATACGGGTGATTCTACGATAAATAGTAGGGACTTACTGCTGGCATTTTTTCTCGTATACGATGCAACGCAGTCAAATTTGGGAATTCCGGAGTAGCGGGTAAGAGAATTTGCTCTCCATCATCATTCTCAAAGATCCAAAGTATGTAACTCCGGGTTTCATCATACAGTGGATCTTCCTCTCTGTTTTATGGATTAGTATGTGGGTAGATAGGCCATACGTCATTTTGGTACAATAACTCACCGACTCAATGAAAGGTATTTGGATATTGCCATCTGACGCGATCCAGCATCGTAGTGAAGATATTGACACAGCCAATCCTGTTGCTCCATTTCCAGATTCTTCTGAACGCTTATCACTGATGTGCTTGCCTGAGGTTTGCTGTTGTCAGGCTGAACCTCAGTAAACAGATAGTATGAAGGTCGATTGACGGTATTGACTGACACATATTTCGTACATAGAGTTTGCTTTGTGTAGAACTTCATAGCATCTTCCTCTTGCTGGATTGAAGCGTCCAACGCATCGAAAACAGCCGCCGGGGTAGAATGTCTAGGTAGCTCTGATGTAGGTACTGGCTCGATATTGTCATCCCAAGCTTTTGGATCAAGAGGAGGGAACTTGGAGGCATTTTCGGAGGGATCCTTATCAACGGGCATGGAGTCGAGAATAGTTTGGAGTAGACTGGGAGGGAATCCCACGGGGGATGATGAATCTCGTATACTGGAGGTTCTCATTGGCCGGATGATGCTGATAGGCTCTTTTTCCACGTCCTCAGCATCGCTGGAAATTGGCTGGGATTGCAAGTCCATTTTTGCGTTAGTGTGGGTGGAGGCTTGGGAATAAATGTCGTGTGGTGGAATACAAATACTAGGTAACAAAGAAGGATCGAGACTATCGCGTCCGCTTAACAATGTGACGATATGTCTGATAATAATAGGTCGGCGATCATCCATGAATGACCATGAAGGATGTGGTGGTAGGTTTCGTGAAAACAAACGGCGTTTCAAGATGCGTTTAGTCATATTGATGCTGAGTTATTACCAATTCTAGAGACAGATATTTCTGCAAATAAGCAAGCGACAGGCCATTGCTGTTTATGAAACTTTAGTTTGTACTACAATGTTCATGACTGGGGCAACGTTGTCGCTATAATTGATTATCTACCGCTGTCATTCGTAGTGTATACACTGCACATCGCATTTTAACATGGTCTTTAGAGCGGTGATTGTTGTAGATACTTTGATTTATGGTCGTATGCCCTGAATATTTTGATATGTTGTTTGATTGTGACTAAGATGATTTTACCAAGAAAGACGCCTGGAAGCTTGAAGTCTTCGCTGGACCTCGCCACACCGAGCCTGACCATGTGGATGTATAGGGCCGTGTCCCCCAATCCCATCAAATAATCTTGTCTTATACGGCTACACTTGTCTCATACAATTTAGTTCAAGAACCCCATGCCTTATTACGTCGTTGTTAACAATTACCCATTGTACATGTTCCATTTTCATCACGGAAGTCATAGAACACCGGCAACTGAAAACAGTCACATATTAATCGATGGATGTTCATACATGTTTTATGTCGTTACTTTTGTATTACACAATCCAATATCAAGTTAGTGGTGACAAGATATCGCTCCCTACCATTGGAGCTGATGTTGGGGTGGTAGATACGGCTGGTGAAAGATACTTTGGGGGGCTTGAAGGGGTAGTCGGTGGGGAAGTAAATTCTCAGGAAGAAGACATCACCGGCATAAGGAGAGTCGGGAGGATCCATGATGTTTGCCAGCCAGTGGAACTATAGTCAACAGAGTTAGTATAACGTAACGGGCTCCATAGCGTGATACGATACGCCTGAAGCAGCCATTTTTATGAAGTCATGTTGGGTTGTTTAGACATATATATTCAGAACAAGACGATTTGGGACTCATGGTTGGGAAAATGAAGCTAGAACAAACGTGATTCTCAACAGCCACTTGTTATATTACTCTCTTATCTACACCAACGAATTCTACTGTCACTTTACAACACCGTGCCATGAATCTCGAACCTACGTAGCGGGATGAAACTTCAACTGTAGTACATGACCGTTGCCAAGTTTCTGTGTTACCAGAGAAAGACCTGTTCCATCGTCGATTTCAGGAACCCATGTAATCGGAGACATCACAGTGTGCAATTGCATGGATGTGGTTGCCTAGGAACTCTGGTGGTTTTGGTGTTGCGGGGTGATTTGTTCTTTGCCTGGCGAGGTTGTCTTAGCTAAAGATTGGAGATATGCAAATGGACTGTCGTTAAAGACTGTTGGCGTCGTCTCCCGTAAGATTAAAGTCCAATGGGGGCTTTCTTCAACCTCACGCGAGAACAATTCGCATGATTCTGGATATACGAGAGCCACATGCTGGGCAATCTGAGCGCACACTGGGTTGTTAAAACGACGCTGGCGCACATATGCCTGAACAAATCAATTGGTAAAGTTTGGTAAGGCTGCGGTCGCGTACTGTAGAATAGGTCCGATACACCGCGGATCCTTGAGACCGAATTCTCCGTTTCGCTCCACAAGAAAAAAGTTTGAGTTGGTTGCAGTTGACAGAACTTGCTATTTCAGTCCCGTTGGATCTATAGGCCCACAGTTGGGAGGATCGGTTTTGAAAGCGATAGGCACGTACTGGTAAATATCCGCAGCAAATGATATTACCTGTTTTGCGCATAGCCATTGCTTCAACGCCACGAGCACAATAACAATGAAATCATAGGAATTTGAACTCTTTGACTGGGTCAACTCTAATTTGACTTGGGCGTTGTAGGTACTGTTGAACTTTGCGCTTGGGAGATAGTTTTGTATTTCAGCGGCAGAATTTGCACCGCACTACTCAAACAGCAACGCATACATCATGTAGTAGCTAAACATTTCGGTTAGAATCTTTAAGAGGAAACATCGATGGGATATAAGTTAAACGTACTTTGATTTACAGCCGGTCTTTAGAATTTTAGTGATGCCAGAATGATACCTGGCTAGCAAAGGATGAACCTCAGCCGCCGCTCTGAAAAGAAAATCGATTGTTTTGTTGGTGGTCGAAATGAAATAAGCATCATCCTCTGGTAATACAGGAGAGCCGTGTCAATTTCTCCGCACAAAAAAGATTGTCCGAACTCCCTCGTGTGTCACCGGGAGTTGCTCGCAGAAGAGGAGAAAGGGGTCGGCGGGTCCCCGGGCCGGTTCATCAACAATCAAATCAACGGTGTTATTTCGTATGCAATCAGTGATGAGACATTTCAGTATCTCGGCACTAAAGGATGTGGTAGACAACGCCAAGCGAACCTTGTCTAGAGTTTCTGGTGACAATGGGCTGGAATTGGGGTTGGCGCATAGTTGTTGTGCCATGTGCATAAGGACGGCATGTTCCGTTGAAAGAACCACGGACTGACGATGTACAAAAATGACGATTTTGGAAATTGCCGTTTGCAGGTGCTTGCTCAAAGCGGCACTGTATAAGTAGGTTAATTAACGCCCCCAAGTCTGGAAAATGAACGTGACATACGTTACAGTCGACTTTCCACAGACAGCTAATGCAATCATTGGTTGAATTAGTTCATGGGATCAACAAGTTGGCGTAAGGCTTACCTGGGCCATGGAAGATATGGCTTTGTTTGTCAGTGTTCTTTTGCAGCGCGTCGATTTGTTTTTGAATAAGACTTTGGTATCCACGAGGAGTGAATCCGGCCCGATCCAGGATAGCCATCGCTGATATTTTGTGGTGAGTGGTCGCAGTCATGTGTTTTCGGAGTTTATCTAAAAGTACACGTATTTCCATGACTGCGGCTAATTCTTCGTCCAAGGCTAGCTGTATACTCTGTAATATTGTTGTGATGGGCGTCCATCTGGCCTTGGTCAACTGAAACAACAATCTGGATCTGAACGAAAAGTCGTACCTATTGTTGCCCTTTTCTGGCCTGTAGCACGGTGGGCAACGATAATGTTGACGTCGTTGTTAGCTGGTGGCAATTGTCTGATCATCTCCGTCCAGTAGTTCGGCTTTTCAAGTCTGCGTATGGCTGCTTGACTGTCAACGAAGATGTGTATGGTTGTGGTGGGTGTTGGGAGTTGACGGGCGTAGGAGATGGCACGCAGGAGAGCGAATGACTCGCCGTCGGCGACTTCCACATACTCACCCAAGGCCAGACATTTAGTCATGACTATGGTTTAACCCTTGAAGTGGACTAGGGAGTATGAAGATCTTTTTCTCTCCTTTGAGCCGTCGATGTAAATGGTGTCGCAGCCTTCTAGTGACATTGTATCGAGTTCCTTGCATAGGTCCAGGTGTGCTTCAGTGGCAATTTCTTTCGATAAGTTAGGGATGCTGTTGGCTATCGGGATTGATTCGCGCCACACGGCTTCCCATTCGATCTTATCGCGCAGGATTGTCGTATTTTCGGACACAAAGCTACGGAAGGTGGCGGCAAGGCACTGGATCGGGCCTACTGGCGAGATCGGGGTGCGGCCGATGTGATTGAAGTCGTCTTCCGAATTCAGTGTGTCATGATGTGGTTGCATGCGGCGGCGGACGGGGTGGTGCATTGGGAAGTCTAAGACTCGGAGAGTGTACAACATGTTCTTTAGGGCTAGGGCGAGTGGCATTGGTAGTAGACCTGTTTCTAGTTATGCTGCTCTTTTGGGTGTGCCACGGCCGGTGCCTAAGATTTGCTTGGCGACGGTGTACTGGAGGCTCTCGAGTTTTCCTGTGAGCCCTACCGGCTTCTTGACGGTCCACCATAGTTCTGATCCGTACATGTCAATAGGCATGATGACGGTTTGGTGAAGATGTCGGATAGCGTTGGCAGAGAGACCACGGCGCTGGTCGGTTAGGCTGATAATGCCTTTGCAGGCGGCATCGGCTTTGCGGACGCGTTCTTCGACATGCTGGTTGAAGCGTAGATGGGGGTCTAGCACAAATCCAAGCCATTTCACTCTCTCGCTTGGCGATATATTGAGGTCGCCCACTTTGACACATGCGTCTTTGGCCTTGGCAGATTTCGTACAGTGCAGGAGTTCTAGTTTTGAGGGTTCGAACTCAATGCCTGCTTCATGGGCGGTCTGCGTGAGGTATTCAATATGGCGGTTCATTGTTTGGCAGTTGGCTATGATGGACTTGGAGGCAACGGCGACCGTGATGCCATCGATGTATGCAATGACCAGGGATTGTGTTGAAGGCCGTGTGGATGTGGGAGATGGGAGTTTCAGTGTACGCGCGTAGATCAGGAACAGGATCGGAGAGATCGGGCTGCCCTGGGGCACTCCCCTGTTGATTCCGATGAGTTCACCGATTTCATTTTGGATTTTGAGTTGTACGTGCCGGGCTTGGAGGAAGCTGTTGATCCAGGTGAGGCATTGGACTGGAAGACCGACGTCCATGCAGGCCTTTAAAAGAGTTTTCCTGTCTACATTGTCGAAGGCTCCTTTGACGTCTAGGAATGCGATGCTCACTAAGAGGTTTTGTTTCTTCCATTGGGCAATTTGATCCATCAGTAGGAGGCCGCTGTCGATGGCAGAGCGTTGGCGGCGACCCCCGATCTGGCTGGGGTCTAAAACATTATCATCCGTGGCGGCCATGAAGCTGAGACGTCTGGCGTATATCTTTTCTAGCATTTTTCCCGGGCAGTTCAACAGCACGATCACTCGGTATCCTTTCACGATAGAGTAGTGGGGTTTGTCTTTCTTTGGGATGATGACGCTTGTGCCTTGGCGACACACTGATGGGTGTATGTTGAGGTCAAAGAGCTTGCGGTATGCCGCGAGGATCAGTGTGGGGTGGGCTTTAAGCGCATGCTATAAGATGATTAGAGCCATGCCGTCGGGACCGGCGAACTTGTTGGGGAGCGTAGATTCGATGGCCCAGCGAATTTCATTATCGGTGACACGGGCCCATGACATCGTGGCTACGTAATCCGGCGGTAGTTCAAGGGGTTCATCTGAGTGGTTGCTATGGTCTTTTTCACCACCCAGGAGGGAGAAGCAGGCTTCTGACTTCTCGTGGAACGAATGTCTGGAGGTGCCGTTGTGCTGAATGGTTGGAACGATGTTTGGTTGTATGCCGCGTGTGTACTTCAGGGCTGTATATACTTCTGGACCTGGTGCATTTTCCAGGAAGGTATTCCAGTATTGTTTCTTGGCTATCCTTATAGCTCTGCGGATGACCTTGCGGTCGTGTTTATATAACCAATGGGGGGCGCGGCCTTTTTTGAAGAGGCGTTCAGTGCGTTTGGCTATCTTGCATAGTTTGACGAGTTCATCATTCCACTAAGGCTTGCTGCGCGGGCTACTTCTGCAACGGGGGATAGCGGCTTCACAACTTTTTTGGAGACTCTCGGAGAGGGCGTTGGCTACCACTTCTGGGTCATCGCTTTGTCGGATCCGTTCTAGGCATTGTAGGGCTTTCGACTGTATTGTCTCTGCAAACAAGACCCAGTCGGCCTTCTCTATATTGAAGGACCGATTTGGGCTGGCGAATTGTGGCAGCGCTGACTAGCGTATGAGGATACATTCGTGGTCTTAGCTGCATATACCTAGATATGCCCATGTCCATGAGGTGGTGGTTGGGTCCAACGTGAATGCTAGATCTATGACAGAAGTGTTGACTGAGGAGGTTCTGTAGAAAGTACCCCCTTGTTTTTGTACGACTTTTTGGTCTACAAGCAGCTGGGCATCTTGGTTTTCGAGCCAGTCAACGAACTGTTGAGCTTTGTCTGAGGGTCTAGTACCGGCGTCGGACCACCAGGGGTGGTGTAAGTTGAAGTCGCCCAGGATGATGGTGCGTCGCTGGTCTTGGCTGTAGCGGGCAGGGTGAGTGAGACGGGAGAGAGGTTATTCGAGCAGGCAGGTTCGCTCTATTGTGGTTTTGGCGTATATGGTTGGAAGATTGTGCTTTCTTCGCAGTTTCCGGGTCTTGACATTTTTGTACACATTTAGTAGCTGTACGTGGGTATCGAGGTGGAGATATGAGAGTTGGATATCTCCTCCTTGGGTTCCGAAGACGTCGAAATCTGCGTTGAAGGGGAGAGATTTGTGTATGTAGGTGACAACGCGGGGTCGATATGGGAGTTTAATTGAAGGTGGGTATGGGGTAACGGTGTTGTAGTCTGAGTGGTTGTGGAAAACCCACTTGCCGTCCTTTTCGAATACGTGGGGCTCTTGAACACAGATTATCAGGGCGCCTTTTTCTTCGGCTTCTTTGAACACCAAATCCATTACACCTTTTATCTTGATGTGGTTGCGCTTCATAATTGTGACCTGGTCGTATTTATTCATGGTTGTACTTGGAGATCTTGATCTTAGCGGCTGCAAAGTACATAGGGGTGTCTGGGCAGTAGTCTTCTGCAAAAGTTGAGGCAACTGAGAACACTACTGATGCAAGTGTTTGACCGGGGCGGGGGGTTTTGAGAACACAGCATTTTCCGCGGGTTTCAATGCTGTTGTTTTTGTTCAGTACTCTCATGCCAGCCGAAGCCTATGTAGAGATTATTACTAATGGTAACAATATCCTCAACAAAACAATACACTAAGAAATTCGTAAAACATAACCCCTCCTCTCTCCGTGCTCCACAGAGTCTTCCTTCCCTAGCCTCTCTCAATCTGTCAACGTCACCCTCCTCAGTAGTTCCCTTATGTTGAACACCGCTTTAAGAGCGCCCACCATCTTCCAACCTCCTTCCGGACAGCGAACCCGTACCCACTCCGTTTCCTCGTCCAAGTCTTCCCTCTCACCCTCTATCCACCGCTTCGTACCAAATCGTGTGTCCTTGATGAACATAGCCAGAGCCTCCTTGCCCTTGCTACTTTGAAATAGGGCCTCAAGTCTGGGGAGTTGAACCCCCATTGACTCAAACGCCTTCTTTCTTGCCGACCTGAACCTTGGGCACTCCAGCAGCACGTGAAACAGCTCCTCTTCTTCTCCTCCGCACGCTCGACAAATAGCATCATCCCTCTTCCTCGCATTCCTCGGGAAGGGCAGATAGTAGCCCTTTCCCAGCTTCAACTGAAAATAGGCTGAACTGAGCGCCTTGGGACCGTTTGACAGGTTACCTTTGGTGCTGAGTTGCGGCCGGGCTTGTACTACCGCAGAGTAGTGCTTGTCGACAGCTTCTTTCCAATTTTTGCCGAGTAGGGCGTCCCACTCCTTGATGCTCTGCTCCCTCATCAAACGCTTTACATGGCTTAAAGAGGTAAAGCCCCTCTCTGGTGGTTGTTTCTGTAAGGCTTCCTTGGCTATTGAATCCACTATCTCGTTTCCTTTGACTCCACTGTGACCGGGACATCACATGATTGTAATGTCTTTGGTCTGAAATGTTCTAAGTTTTTGATTGTAGTAGCTATTGTCGCGGAATCTTTGAATCGCGGCTTGCGAATGGACAAAAATGAATTTTTGGCCTCGTTTGTGTTGTAAGAACATGACTGCTTGAATTACAGCCCAGCATTCACAATCGGCGATCTCCACTTAGCTTCCCAGGGCATTACTGGCTTTCATGCATGAGTTGCGGTGGAAGAACGCCCACGAGCTTTCATCGCTTTCCTTGGAGCTACACAACAATTGCATAGGATCTTAGCTGTGCGGGTCGGTACGCCTCTTTCAATCCTGGTGAGTTTCGCGATAGCCATAAAAGTTTTTACAGCTTTACTTACTACCTCGAAAACATGCTCTTTGAAAGACATACGTTAGTCTAGGAAGAAACCTAACCATTTCATTACTTTCTTGGGCTTAACGGTGGTGTCCCCAGCTTGCACTGTAGACGTTTTCCAGTCCTTTGATTTTGTGAGATGGATAAGTTCAGTCTTTTGATCTTCAAATTCCATTCCATTTTCTTTTGCCTGGGCTTTGAGGCACAGCATAATGGTCTCCAGCGCCCTAAAATTTCTTGCCAGAGATATAGAGGCTACCATAATACAAAAGTCAATGTAACTGAGTTGTAGATGTTGGGCTGGAGCGCGCGTTACCTTTATTTTTCGGGCATAAAGCAGGAAAAGTATAGGCGAAATAGGGCTTCCTTGTGGTATTCCAACGCTGATGTCTTGGACAGGGCTTTGCTGACCGTCGAATCTGAGAGTGATGCTGCGACCTGTCAGGAATGAGTCTACCCATCAGGTAAGATTTCCCAGCAGGCCTAGTTCCCTCATATTCTCCATTCAATGCTGTTAGAGTTGGCGAACTCTTCATGAAATCTTGGAAGTTCGTAAACGGGGACATGGTGTGCTACCAACATGCGCCATGTCTCCGAGAAAGTGACGTTGGTCCAGCCGAATGCGCGGAGGTTTGGCATCCAGGTGGCTCTCGAGTTCCAGATTAGAGTTCTGGAGTTCTCGTTCGCGCAGGCTACCGTGATGTTACCTCCCTTGTTTAGGTGTACCCCAACTACAAGCATGCCGCGGCCATTGTTGATCTTATCGCGTATGGCTTTGGGGTTGGTGAAAGCACCCTTCTTCTGTGAGGGGTCAATGGAGTCACACAAAATCGGACAGTAAAGACAGGTTACAAGGAGTTCGATGAAGAAGCAGACTAAACTAATCAATCAGGTTGAGCTGATAGTGACTCTTTATACCACGATGCTCGCCCTCAAACACACTGTATCATTTCCTGAATTCTTCGATGATGACGTCAAAGAACTTGTGGTGGCGCATGATAACCAGCTGATGCCTCAGCGTGGCGAAGAACGATGTGATGGCCTGCAGCGTGGCAAGGAAAGATGTGATGGCTGACACTTCAGCATCACGAGTAACGATGGCGTCACAGGCAAAGCCCATTGGGGTTGCAAACCCTAACATCTTCCCCTTGGCACTATGGTGAGGTGGGTGCTGGTAGGTTTGGGGGTACTGGGCTTGGCTGTGTAGGGTGAGATGGCGATATCCAATGCGTTTTTGTACGAGAGGACGGGGAGGCCATTTGTCTTAACCGATGCTTTCTTGCTGGCTGTCTTTTTGGTGTTCTTGGTAGCGGCGGCGAGGAGAGCGGCGAGGCTACAGTAGCGGGGGCCTTCTCACAGGTATTGGGTGCGGTGATGGTAACAGTTGGGGTGGCGACTGTAGCCGATGGGTTGGCATTTGTGTTGGTGTGTGGGTTTAGTGCTGTGAGCCCGAGGTTGCGAGCTGAGTTGTTTATGGCGTTCCAGGTGGGGTCAATTGCTGCGAGGAAAAACATGCTCTCCAGGGCCAGGTTTTGGACTTCGGCACGCATTTCTGGGGACTCGGGGTCAAATGAGTCGTCTTCGGCGCTATTTGCTATAAAGATAGCGGAGCGTCTCCGGTTTGGTTCGGTGCACGCGGGCGTCGAGGATCTCACGGGGCGGTCGCGTTCTGACCCGGGCATGGTGTCAAACGTGAGGTCTACAGAGGTCTTGTTCAGCCTATACCTCTAGGGCTTGCGGTTCGGAAACGGCGCGCGCCGTCGTTCGGCGTTGGTTTCTTGTTGTTGGAGGCAGTGTGTTGAGGAGGTCTACGGAAGTGCTCGACGCTGATTAACCAGAGCACAGATGCAGAAACCAAGAAAGAGTAAGTTGGTGCACCCGGAATAGCTCTGCCAGAGCTACCGCTTGCTTCTCCGTAGAGACAAAGTCTCCGCGCAAAGGGATCCGAAAACGTTGACCCGATGGGTCCCGCACAATGCACCCCATCTTAACTTTTATCGGGAGAGTTATTTCCGCATTTGCGCCTGGTGCTGCCTCCTGCGCCTTCATAATCGTCTCGCGCATCTTGACTGGCGTAACCAGCGGAAGTCCAGATTTGCCTACGAAGATTTCCACCACCTTCGCAGACCTTTCCGATGGTGCAGACGGAGAGTATCGATCGCTTGTCTCGTGATACACCGAGGCTAACTTTTGTGAATGCGCAGTCTTACACGCTATATTAGACCACTCTCTTTCGGTTTTGGTTGTTCCAATATTCTGCAAGTTTAGCAAATTCATTAGTACTTCTTCATCAATGGTAATTGCAGTGCGACACCCGTTACACAATAGATACAAGGCCAGGCATCTTAGCCAACACTTCCAGAGTTATACCATAGTTTCAGGTGCCAACTTGTTCTTACATAAAAGTTACTTACATGAAGTTCCAATTAGAGATTAGGATCTTGATGTACTAACCTGAGATTACCATACAATCAAGACCGGCAAATCGGTAGCATGCCCATGGCCTTAAGTAAACTTCAGGTGGGAACTACTATGGGTTTGGCTGATGCACAGCGTTCAATCAAATAACATGACGAAGCTTTTAGACTGGCATTCTCAGTTGCAATAGCCCTGTTGGTCGCCCTGTCCAGAGTCTTCGTTATCAAACTGTGGTTCGTCATCGGGGACCATGACGGCTAATAAGCAATTGCATGTCCGTAGAGCTCGCCACGCAGATGTAGCACTTGTGTTACTGTACTGGGTGTTAGATAATCTTGCATAGAGCCTAGTTTGTAAACAACGATGTATGTTTATTGTGTGTGCATACACATGTACATACTGCTGGACTGCCCCAAATTTAGGGCACTTGTGTTGGGTGTAACAACATCATAAAGCTAGTTAATCATCAAGACACTAGGTTTGGAGGGCCTTCGCCAACAGGCGGTGGTGAAGTCAACTCCCGTGTTGCATAGCATTTCAGCTCCTCGGTCATTTCACCGTGGGCTTGGTGTGTAGTTTGTTTTTGTGAAGTCTGGCAATGTCGAATTTCAAGCTTTGTAGGTATCTCACGCGGACTCGGATAAAATCGCGGTTTAGGTAATCGCGGGAAATTGCACCCCTCTTTGAATTACGCCCATGCTCGCTTCCACTTTGGCAAATCGAGCCCACTTTCTACATGAGCTCAGATGTTAGGGTTAATTGAGAACTCACGTCGTGTGTCGGTCAAGATTGTGGAACCTGGTTAACATTCAACCTTGAAAGTTATATATACCAAGAATTTAGGAGCGATCTCGACAAATACGGTTACAAATCGTGCATAACGCTGCCCAATGTTCTGGTGTACTTTCTGACATATACCTAGGCATCTCGGGCTGCAGTGAGAATAAGGAAAGTGTATCTAAAAGCTTTCGAATTATAACCAGATATGTTTCCATCGCTAATGTGATGTGCGCAGTTATCCTTGTGTTCAACTTACACGGATCTTGTACATACATACCTTTTTTTGTATCGGTACTCTCATGACATCATAAGCCCCTTAAGAAACTCCCATATCTTATACACGACCCTGAGGACACCGATATGCTTCCACCCTTCCCCCATAAACTGCCCATTTACCCACTCCATTTCATCGTCCAATTTGTACCACCCTCCTCGATCTACCGCTTCGTGCTGAATTCTGGGCTATTAATGAAAGCAGCTAGAGCTACCTCACTCTTACTACTTTGAAAAGGGCCTTTAATCTATGGAGTTGAGTTCCCATGGATTGGAAACCACCTTTCCTTGTCGACCGGAACCTGAGGCACTCAAGCAGCACACGCCATACCACCTCTTCTTCACCCACACACCTTCGACAGTCAGCATCATTCCCCCTCCCCGCAATACTCAGAACGACTAGGTAGTGATCTGTCCCCAGCTTCTAATGAAAATGGGCTGAAGTGAGTGCCTTGGGACTGTAAACAAGTTGCCCTTAGTGCTCAATCGTGATTGGGCCTATACTACCGCAGAGTAGTACCTACCGACAGCTTCTTTCCAGCGTTTGCCGAGTACGCGCCCCGGTTCTTGACGCTTTGCTCCCTCATCGAACGGTTTATGTGACTTGGAGAGATAATGTCCGTCTCTGGTGATTTCTTCAGTCAGGCTTCATTAGCTGTTGAATCTATTATCTAGTTTCTTTTGACTTCAGTGTCACAAAGAAACAACATGATTGTAACATCCTTGGACTATAGTTCTCGTAGTTTTTTGGGTCTGTTAGTTGTTGCCTGGTTTGCTCTGTAGCTAATACATAACTTGCACAGCTGACCAGCACTCGCGGTCAGCAATTTCCACATTTTTTCCTAAGGTGTTACTTGATCTCACGCCCGAGTTGAAGTGGTAGCATGCGGATGAGCTGTTGCCACTCGATTTGGAATCATCTATAGAGACGATCTGAATAGCCTCCCGGTCCAATTGTTGCACCAAGATTTGGTGATTACATGCATGCATGAATCTTAGTGTTACAGGAGTCAGACATTCATGATGGATTCACAGATAGACACCATCGTGAGAAATATGACAAAAAAACAATAAAACTTTTTAAAACAGCAAACAGGATATCTAAAACAAACATTGAAAAACAACCCTCCTACATCCAACGAACCAATAGCAACCCGCGCAACGCCAACTCCTCAAACACAGGATTACCATCTCCCGTTAGTATCGACCTCAGCGTCAAAAAGACCAGCTTCGTTATCCATATCCAACCAGCCACCCTCAGTATCTCCGTTCCGGTCCGTTATTTCGACCCCCATGTCGAATTGATGGTTCACCTTCTTAACTCCCACAATCTTGCCATCTCGGCTCATGCGGTAGTTAAAGTCGGATGCTCCAGCAACGCGAGTAGGAGGCGCCGTGACGAATCTCCCGGCTGGTCTGTACAGAGCAGCGTTCACAAGCTCAGAGTCGGAGAACTCCTCTTCGAGTTCCTCCATGTGGCTCTTATGCTTGCTGACTGTCTGCCAGCCGGAAGCCTTTTTCTTGCCGCACTTGAAAGCGACGCCCACGCAGAAAGACCCCGCGACCGGGTCTGCCGCGTATCCAAGAAGGTGGAAGGGAGAACTCTTGTATGTACCAACTTGGACTTGGGCGGAGGAGTCGAATGACGATGTGGCAGAGACATCTCCGCTAACAGCGAGAGAAGCGCCACCACATTGGTCGCAATCAGTAGAAGCCTTGGCGGAAAGAGCGGCGCTCAGCTTCGGCAGCACGAGAGTAGCGCTGGTCACTACAGAAGTGTCACCGATCGGGGTGACAAACTTCAGGTCGGCGGAAGCCACCATCTTGTGCGTCAGGTCGATGCCGCCATCAATTGACCCCTGAACAGCAGGGGTAAACAATTGCAGGAACGGCTTCATCCATCCGCGCGAAAACTTAGGCTTGTGGCCGGCCTTGATGTGGTCAATCCCGACGAGTCGTTGGTCCGGGAGAACCGCCTGGGCACCTGTCCGGAGACGGACCTTACCAACAGTGTCGGAGAGGTCAACGTTGAGCGTCTCCTTTACACTTAGATCGAGTGTAGCCAGGTTGTCAAGGTTGATGGTGGGGGGCGCGAAGTTGGCCAGCTCCATATCGATCAAGCTGCCGCCGGCATTGGTAGCAGACAGCGTGACATCCATAAGAGCAGTGGCCATCACGTCCTTGGTGTTGACAGCGAATGAACTATAGCCACCCTTGTTCCAAGCGGAACTGATTTGGACGGTACCAGACAGAGCGCAGTTAACACACTGGGCCGACGCAACAAGCGAACCAGAAGACGTCGAAACTCCAGCAGTCGTGGAAGCCGAGAAGAAGAACTCGGCGGCAAAGGCCTTGGGATCACCGTGACCTTGCTCCTTCCACGATTGGAGAGTAAGGCGGTCAAACTCATGGCCGGAGAAGTCACCATGCGAATCAATTGCATGTGCCATCTCACCAAGACTTTGAACCATGTCAGTCACTGGCGTCAAAGAGAACAAACCAGTGACCGAAGCAGTCTTGGGGGAGACAGAGCGAGTTGCGTTAAAACCCTGTCCCGAGGTCCCATTCCACGAAGAGGAACCGGCATCCGCAGTGATGGAGGAGTCCAGAACCTGTTCGAGAACAGGACCATTCCCGTTGACTGCGGGAGAAACGACTACGTCGACGGTGCTCCACTCTCTAGCGAGCGCGTTTGCATCGTCAACGGAAAGACCTGAAACCGTGTAATTCATGTCACCGTAAGTCGACTGGGCGATAAGAACTTGCGGGTGATCCACAGCCTTCGCAGCCCAAAGAAGTTTGGCCTGGTCAGAGTGGAAGACGACCAGCGGAATCTCGCGGGTTTCATTGCCGACGGGGATTTTGCGACCGTAGGTGATGACATCGTCAGAGGAAACATGCCAAGGCGCGCGAGGATCGACGTGGACACCGCTGCCTTCCAGCCAAATTTGAGAGTCAATGGACTGAGGGCGGGGAGAGTCGGTATCCACACGATAAAGGCGATAATCACCAGGAGTTTCGGCGGCCTCAGCATCCATACGATCCATATGCGCGGCCAGGTCGGCATCCTTACCGGACATGGCATCGTGCCAAGCAGCTGAGTCTGCGGAGATGACGGAAAGGCCGTCGGCATCGGATTGGGTGGAGTTAGCACCTGAAGCTACACTGCGCTTGATGATAGGAGCGCGACCGGAATTCGGGATCCACGAGATTTTGATGTCCTTGGCGGACCCAGGAGCGATCACAGTGGCAGAAGGAATGGAAACGGATGCCAGAGTCGGCGGCACAGTGGAAGTTAGGCTGCCCTTGTCGGAAGGGTCAGCAGTGTGGACACGAGCCACAGGAACGTCATCGATGGAATGTCCATCAACGACAACGGTGTTAGCTGACGAGAGGGGGTCAGCCCGAACGGCCGAAGCCAGCGCAACAAAGGCGGAAGATACAGTGGTGGGTCTCATGATAGCAGGTATGTAGAAGTTGTAAGCTTCAAAATACGGGGAAAAATGAAACGTAATGTAGTTTGAGAACTATATCCTGTTAAGGTTACCACATTAGTAACTTGATCATAGTACATCAATAAGATCGTTGTATGTTGACGACCAAGAGTTGGCTCTGTGTCACAAGGTCCATTGTGCCATGGCCATGTATGGTAGCACAGCGGTGGTGAGCCATATGAACACAGTTTATAGTCAACCTTGGTAGTCATGTATATCACTTAGTAGTAACCACCCAACAAGCTAGTTGAGTAGTGGCAATAGGGCAACTTACTTGTCAAATATCTGAGTCAAAACTTTGATTTGATCCGAGAGTCTGATGAGAGAAAGGAAAAAGATTACAAGTTAAAATGTTGCGGAATCTGGCCCCTTTTATACACGAATCTTACGCCATCTTTCAAAGCCATTCGACTGTGTTCCACATCGGGATCGCTTGAGAGGCAAGACAAATCACGCAATTCGAGAATCACGTCTTCCAAATCATGTCAGAATCTTCTCTTGATGGCCGTTTGCGTCCAGTCTTTCCCCAACAGTGTGCGACATCACCATAACTTGGCTCTAGCAAGTTAATCCTGACAACAGGCTCGGCCGCATCCAGACTCTACTAAGAACATTCTCCAACGCTTAACCTGATGCGACTCTTCTAGCTTAAACGCCACCGGCGGGATGCGACGGGACGAGCTGTCAACTCGGTAGGCAGACATCTTGTGAACTTAGCGCGTTCCGTTGGCCACGTGGGATCGCTTCCTCATGACAAAAATTAAGACATTTGTGTGTAACGATTGGCGGTTACTTAAAATTCCAGAAGCACGTCCACAGCACACCACACTAGTCAGTGCCGAAAGCGTAGTTCATCGTTCTCAGACAATCGGCGAGGGATCATTTAGTCTCCATCTACCCGTTACCATCCCGGATTCGACCGGCAACTCTACTAACTTTTAGAGACTTCGCCACGGCACTTTTGGCGGAATTCTTCGAGTTTCCTCGGGTTTCCAGTAGTCTCCATTTGAAAATATTTCGACATTTTATTCATTGAGTAGCTCGCTTCCCTCCACCGATCGCATCAAACATGACCCCAATGCATCGGTAGAATACCATTCACGATAGAGGAATACCCACCAACCTTGTTCGCAGATGACGCAATTTCAATGCACAACTTAAAGAACGGCCGTGTAGATCAGATTCCCGATATTTTCGTATATTCACATGTTCAAAATGGCTTCTATGAGCTTCATTCGAAGCCTGTGAAGTTCGACAGCTATCTTATCGATAACTGTAATTAAGTGTCAAACATGTGGGCATGGGCATTAGGTTTGATGACGTCATAAGGATCTGCATAAGCTGTGGAAGATTATGTGTCGAGATGTTTCCCCAGCCATGATAATGGCTGGGCGCTTAACAGTGGGAGATATAATCTCCCCCCTTCTCTCTCTCTCTCTCTTTCTCTCTTCTACTTAGATAACTGGTCATATACATCACAAGTAAATACAACAACCATCAACCAACATACTTGCTATTACGACTATCGTGAACTCCCCAGTTTAGCATTAAGCCTCACAGGGATGAGATTATGATGTTGGTTGCCATTGTACTATGTGACGTCTACAGGTGACTTTGGGCAAAAGCGTGGTTATTATGAAATATGGTGATCGGAATCGTGACGCCATGGCATCACAACTTCGTTCCCCCCAACAACAAACCCATTAGAACATATGCAATGAGGGATCACGACAAAACCCCAGTTTTTGAACTTTATCGTCATTAGCAATCAAGACCTGAATGGCGTCATATGGCTGGAGCTGGCTCCCAAAAAAACAACCGGAACTTGTATCTCGTTGAGGTATTGCTTTACGTCTATGTGAACAGCGCAGGCTATCTACACGACGACATCAATTGTACCTTATTTGTTGTTTTATTCAACGTCTACAATCACATCGCAAAATTTTTACTCTAGTTTCACAAGATGTCTGACTGTCCATTTGACAACCCCTCCAGTCTCATATAAAATCGGTATCGATCACGTTGATCATGTACTTTATCGATTTTTGTTGTTGTTGTTGTTGTTTTATTTTACGTCTACCTAACTAGAATTACCCGTTAATACGACGGCTCCCCAGACAAGTTCCAAAACCCCAGATGATGATGTCGCTCTAGAATCGGAGCTTGGGTGGTGGTACTGTACTTTATCGATACTGGGGACAGGGGTGGTATAATGGCTGTTAACAGTGACGTCTCCATTAATAAGTTGTGAAGGCCGCGTGGCCCAATGGCAAGGCGTTTGACTACGAATCAAAAGATTGTGGGTTCGAATCCCATCGTGGTCACAACATTTTCTTTTTGCTTTATCTATTCCGTCACGATACATTTCTTTTTCCTCTATTAACCGAAACATGTCTAGCGCCTAACCTATACTTTAAAAATCTCAGTGACATTCGTCCATTGCCCCTTCGCACGTTCCTCCCAGTAGCCGTCCTTTCCACTCTTCAACTTCCAAACCTCTTCACCCTCAGCACCAGCACCAGCCAATGGGACAAACCAACGAGGTTTGTAAGTAGCACCGGCCTCTTCAAGTT
>JMSH01000078.1:52736-82259 GCA_000712465.1 Huntiella moniliformis
CGGGTACGTTGAGCCTCCTCCAGAGTTGCCTTCATCTCTTCAGCGGAGTCAAGGTCCCCTTGTTCTGCCAGGCGCTGGTCAGGGCGTAGTCTAGAATCCGTAGGGGGCAGATGGCCCTTTTCAACAGTCGTGATCTCATTGAGACTAGCCACGAACTCTGTCATGCCGTAGGTATTAGCAGCGTTGTCAACAAGCTTACCAACCTTCCAAATCTCCTCACCACCCTTGCCCTTCTCCGTCACCTTCAGACTCTGGGTCCAATTTCCAATAATCTTGGTGCCAGTGCTCTTGCCGTTTTCATCCAAGATGTCAACCGTGACGTCTTCAGAGCGGCCCCCAAACATGCCCTTGGCAGGGAACTCAGCAACGGCTTTAGTTCCACAAGACTCGTTGGCGATGGTCATGTTTCCGACAGGTTCAACATATTTCTCACCCATCACCACGTTACGAAGGAACATAGTAGCAATGCTCCACGAGTACAATTCGTCTTGGCCATTAGCAAGACGGAGCACAACACGGACACGTCCTTCAGTTGTAATCTCAGCACTCTTACCCCAGAACTTCTGGGCTGGTGCGGGCGACTGACTGAACGACCAACCAGCCGCATCAGCCTGCATGGCAAGTTGTACTGGACGATGGCAAACCTTCTCTACCAGTAGACGGAAACCTCCAGGGACCTCCTTGTCGGTTCTTACAAGCTCGAAAGTCTCGCCCAACAAAGGGTTGAATGGTTTGCGAACAGAGCGTTCTTTCTCACGACTAGAACTGAACTGTGACACGGCAAAGGCGGTGACCAACAAAAGACGGTCCTTGGGTGCCGAGCACCCGGCCGCCTTAGTGAGCAATTGCGCATACTCCAACTGCTCGGCGAACTTTTGAAGCATGGAGAGCGGCTCGTTTGAAGATACAGGCATACTGATAGTACTGAGATCTTTCCCAACATTCTTGCGGAAAAAGGCAATCAGACTGGGAGGCGCCACCGTTGATGCAGGAACAGTACGGCGACGAACCACAGTTTCATCGAGGGGCAATGGCGCAAGGTTTTTGGGTTTGGAGGGGTACATGTTGCCATCTAAGGCACCGGTATCACCATCATCGTCGGCTGACGAGATAGATGACGAGTCGTGAACTTCTTCCTCGTCATCCTCGGGTACCTCTTCGGCCTCTTCTTGATTAGCTTTATTGCCGATACGCACAATACGGGCCTCTGCCTCGCCAGCTTCCGCATCAAAGAACTCATCAGCGGTGGAAACAGTGTCGATACTGTGACGCCCTTGTGCGATGACAGCGGCAGCGGGAAGGCGTCTTTGTCTACTAGAGGCAATCACGGTTCTAAACTCAGCTAACGCTGCATCGAGGTCCACAAGCAAAGCTTCGCAGTGATGCTTGAAAGACGTTTCGGAAGTACTAAAACTGCGCGATTTGCGGTTCTGCGTAATGTCGCCAGTAACGGCATTAGGCGTTAGTGCATTCGCAACAGAGGATGACCCCGTAGATGCGACAGTGGCTAGAGCAGCCGCAGCCGCAGTAGAATGTAGATGCGACGAGCTAGGCTTCCTCTTCCAGAAAGACTTTCTGTCACCAGTCATACCGGAAGCCACACTCTCGTCGTCATCATGTTCGGAAGGTGGGGATAGAGATTCAACACCACGCGCTGGTTTGGTTGGAAGGTCATTAGCCAATCGGCGCAACGCATCGCGCGTACCAACAATCCGGCTAACAATAGTCTCAACTTGTTCCCATTCCTGTGCCTCTTCAGCATTGACCTCTGATGGATAGGCTCCAGAGTGGGACATACTCGAGACCATCGTGTTAGAAGTCTTACGAGGGGACAACGGTCCATTCAAGCCACCGTCAGGTCCAGCGGCCAGACCACGCGAAATTCTGCTGGCGCGCTCCAAAGCTTGAGCCCAATCTTGGAACTCCTTCGCATTGCCGGCACGCAAGTGCCAGATTTCTGCACCGGAGTCGATACTGATTTCACGCCTAGCTTCGTCGGCTGCGATTGCCGCTAGACTAAGAGGAATAGCACCACGCAACGCCGACGAATTACGGCTCTGATAGTACGATAGTGTACAAGACGAGTAATCAAGGGAGAAGAAACGACGAGCATAACCCTGACCCTTCTTGCGGCGGCGCTTCATCAACGTACCCGTGTGGTAACTACTAGATACGGACGCCGGTGCAGTGGCAGCATGCTGTGGAACAGCAGATAGCGATGACCCACGGGTACGGCTCGCATTCTTTGCCTGGCTGCTATGGAGGCTATCAACAGATTCCGAGGCCGTCGCATGTTGGCCTTGGGGGTTTAGACTGGAACGGCTGGCGTTCGGATGACCCATACCGAGGTTAGGCAAATGCGACGTTGTTTGTGGCGGCGCATCGCTTGGATATGTCATAAGGACAAATGTGGCGGTCTTGGAAGTCTGCTTGGAGAAGGTATTGTCAAAGACCAACCCATACATGCCACCATTTCCGGCTGGTACATCAAATGTGCTCATGGACACGCGGTCTGCTTCACACTTTCCGTGCCATTTGACGACGGCAAAGCCTTTGCTTGCCAATTGATCCTCTGCTGTCGTGTCGCGTTTCGCAAATCTGCCGACTTTGGCATCACTAACAGTCGAGTTAAGCTCCTCGACAGGCAATGACGAAATGGATGTGGTGCCTGTTCCGGGGTGTTTCACAATGCCCACATTACTATACCCAGGGATTACGAGTCAATTGACTATTCTTAGCGTGTAAATGGGAGCGAAAGTGACTTACAGGGACTTCTTGTGAGGTTGCACACTCCAGGAAATAGTATGACCACCTTCAACGCCGACCCAGCGGACGATGTAAGACTATAGAAAGACATAAGATTTTAGCCAATGTCACCATTTGGTATGCGCATACATAGAAGGTAGAGGAGCAGTGGGGCTTATTCAAGGACAAACTCACGCGGCTGTGCACCTCAATTCTTTCAATTCCAGCCATTTTGTAAACTGGACCACGCGCCTAACGACGGCCGTATTCGTACACAGTGTGTTGGGAAGAAGTTGGACTAAAGTGGCGACGTGTAGTTCCCGTTGTGGTTGTAGTGTTTTGTCGCAGAATTGTCCCAGACGACGGTTCCGTGCGGGGGGTATTGCTTTTGTCGCGATCTCCGATGACGTGTGTGGCGGGGTACTCGGAATCAGTAGCGGATGTAGTAGATGGTAGCGCAATCAATACAGGACGAGACTGAGTATGAGGACTATGAATTGAATCGCGCAGCGGATGTTCTGGAGATGGGGGATTGGGCGACGAGCGTTTTGAAGTTGGTGGGTTTACATGCAAATGCACGTTACAGAGCAGCTCGAAGCTGAGAAGCGACGGAATCAGTCGTACTATGGCGAATGGCGTTGAGAACTTCAGGTATAACGGTCAAAGGCCGAGTGTTTGTTAAGCAATTGGGTCGATGTTAACCGAGTCAAGTTAGAATTGCAATTGGAGCGGCTAGGATGTGTGAGGTCGAGAAAAAGGATTCTGTGGTTGGGGAAGCTTGGTGACGACGATGTTTAGAGCTCTCTGGCCAAAAGATTGGTGAGAAAAAATGACAAAAGGGGATAAAAGGGCGGTTGGTTTTAGGTCGACAAAACTGTCAAACTGCTGGTTATATAATAACGAGGTCTTATGTGTTTCAATGCTTTCTGTGGTCAAAGGGCTGCCTTGTAGTTGTTCGTCTTGGCTGTTTTTTTTCGGGTCTCTACTATGGGTACCTTCTTAGTAGCTTCTGGACGCTTTGCCAAGGACAACACAGCAGCCGGCAAAAACGGCTTCCTTCACAATGGAATCAGGAACCACAGGTAGGGATATAGTGAGGGCCAACCCGAACTTAGCGTCTGAGAGCAGTTTCTTGAGGTATTCCGCGTGGCAAGCTCAAGGCAGCAATTCCTTGAACGGCAGTGAGGACCCGACAGACAGAAACCAAAAAACAAAAAATGCAAGCAGGGAATAATCGCGGGGCTATGTATAAGGGGGCTGGCGCAGGCTGGTGATTTGAAGGAGTCACGATATCGCAGAAGCCTAGTTTTTCAGTCAGATACATGCTTGTTAAAACAAGCCGAAGAATAAAAGGTTAAGTTCGGTGGGATCACTGCGGAATCAATTGGATGTTAAGGCGTCTTTGAATCTATAGTAGGTCAAGTTTGAGGATAACAGCGAATAATGAGCTGTACGACGGTGGATCAGGGAAAGGCTCGCAATTAAAGAATAGCTCTGAAGAGGGGGTCTTGAATGTATTCGGTTGGCGTAGGCCATTGACTCAATCCACCTTCCGTCGTTGTCATTCAATGCTCGTCGCAGGTCCACAAGAACGCTCGACGTCGATCGGCAGGTCCCACGAGGCTGGATTATGATGAGTAACAAGTAAAGGGGCAAAAACAATAACAGTGTTTACAGTTGGTGCATCAATCGTATTCCAAAAAATCTTGTAACTTGCTCAATTAGGATATGTCAACATGATAGTGGCTATAGGGTTGATAGGGTCGATGAACGATACATCGACGTCACCATCATCACATGCAAGCACTCATTAACTGTTATCCTGTGTCTCCTCAGCTCCCCCTAGCTAGGGCAATCCTTTTGACAGCACTCGCTCTGTGTGACCAAACATTGCCTAACTGCATCAAGCCTATGTGATTATCTGAGCTGTATTCTACATTTGTCACTTAGCCGTCGAACCCTGAATCTAGTTCCTTCCCTCTTCGCTCGTCCCTCCTACCCAAGTCCGGACCTTCTTTCTTATACATACTTCAAGCAATGTCTCTCGCAACTGAAAAGGAAGCGATCTACGCGCACGCAGATGTACAACAAGCAATCCCGCGTTGTGCCTGCCGTCCTATTGGTTCTGATCTGGCAACCAGCTCGTCCAACTGTCTCTGTTCAGATAACACAGCTCAGCCCAATCTCGTAAACAACAGCATGCAACCCAACGATAGTTCAAAGGACAAAATATCCGACAGAACCATGGCGCCTATTACTACTCCAGTCGGTACACTCAACTATTCACCGGGCGATTTACCCGGGGTTTCGTCTATGTCTGTATTCGGTATTGCAATGTCACCTCTACAGATTGCTGGTATCGCCATTGTAGCACTACCTCTAGTGTTTTACCTTGTTTTTCTCTCCCTGGCCTCCATCCCCTTCGTTCAACGACAGTAAGTTGTACTCCTACTCTACAGCATAGCGCTTCAACTAATCACATATAACTAGCCTTATTTATGCACATAAACTAAACACTCTGTGGTGGGACGATCTCGATCGGCCTGAAAGCTGGGGGTTTGCCTGTACGTCTTGCATATAGTTTTTTTAATGCACGTCAAAACCTAACACAAAAGTCTAGATCAGCAGGTGACGCCGTTCAACATCACCACTCCAGATGGCGTCAATCTGTATTCCTGGCACATCCTGCCGCTCTCACTTTACAACGCCAATGAATCCGCCATTTCCCAGGAATCTTCGGAGACACGCGAGGATATCACTAACACCGAAGCTTTCCACATGTTAAAAACAAGTGCTGATCCCAAAGTCGTCATCTACTGTAAGTCATATTATAGACACTTAAACTTTGTCCGTATTCTGATATTTTGTTTTAGTTCATGGAGTATGTCATCATCCTCTTCCGTAGCGGAACTATCAAGTACTAACCCTCTGTAGAACGCTGGTCACCTCGTTAACAGTTGGAGACCCCAAATGTACCATGGATTGACCGATTATTCCGACTATCATGTCATTACTTTTGACTATCGCGGTTTTGGTAAATCGAGTGGGTCACCTCGCGAATCCGGGCTCGTAATTGATGCCATTTCCGTCATTGACTGGGTCATCAACATTGCGCAAGTTCCTCCCGAGAACATTGTTCTCTTTGGTCACAGTTTAGGTACTGCTGTTGTCTCTGCTGCCCTAGAGTACTATTCTGAAGCCCAGACTTCATTTGCTGGAACCGTTCTGGTTGCTCCATTCACTTCGATGCCAACTCTACTGTTAGGTTACCGCATGGCTGGTATCATTCCCGTCCTTGGTCCTCTAGCTGTAATCCCTGCTGCTCAAAGACTTATGCAGTCTATGGTGGCAGAAAAGTGGACAACTATAGATCGCCTACAACATGTGGTGAAGTCCGCCCCTCCAGGTCTCCGTTTGACACTTGTTCACGCCCTCAATGATGCTGACATTCCATGTACTGAGACCGACAAACTGTTCGAAGAAATTTTGAAAACTCTGGACCCTACAGTAATTGATGATGAAACATTAGCAGACCGTATGGCTATGCTAATGGTCGAAACCCGTGATGGGGGGTCGGTTTCAACCTTAGCTACCTCAACTAACCATGTTGTTCGTCGTGTGATGTTTCCTCACGGAGGTAAGTTATATGTAATCCGTAGGGTTGTGACCCTTACTAACTATTGAGATCAAAGGGCACAATATGGTGATGCTGTATGCGCCGACTATGTCATCGATTAAGAGATTTTTCGACCGAGAGTAAGAGCTCAAGATAGATCATAGTGTGTAGATATATGAAAGGAGTGTTTCATTACCATAAATTTGATTTTAGAGATAAGTGCATTTGTTATTACCTAAGCCACGGAACAGTGGCAACATTTTAATAAGTTGAATCTGAAATACCAATGTGATAGCGTCACGTTAAAAATCGGGTTTGTTGTCAAATTTGGCCGTATTTCAAGTGGTTTATTCCAAGAAATGGTATCCGTGATTTTGAGACGATTTGCCAATTATCACATGCAAAACATAAAACTGTCCAGACGCCATGGTTAAACCACGAGCACACTGAAAGTATACCCCACCATAAGCTATGTAGTAGAACAGGTGCCCATAAAGACCCCGCACCCCCAAAATAGTGACTTTGGAATTTCGAAGCGCCAAGAACCCACACTTTTTTCAAGATTGCCAGCCTTGCGAGATCGTTTCTATAGCTCACTTAACCAAAAAGTTACGAATTTTAATTAACGATTTCTAGACGGTTATTGTCAATACAAATTGAACTTTTGATTCTATAACCCGTCCGTAATGTCCGCCCCAACAGAGGACAAGGCCACCGAGGCCGTTCCCGCGACCACTCCTGCCGCCGCCGAAAACGACTCCGATTCCTCCGGAGAAGAGGACGCCCCAGCCACGACCGGTGCCCCCGAAGACGCGAAAAAGAAAAAAAACAAGAAGTCCAAGAAGAAGAAGAAGAAGACTGCTGCTGCCACCGCTGCTGCCACTGAACCCGCCGGACCCGTTCTGGATGCCGCAGGGATCAAGGCGGCGCTGGAACAGCTCCCCGAGGAACAGCTTAAGGAACTTCTTAAGTTGAACCCCGCGTTGGAGAGTGATTTGGCGGCTGATGCCCCGGGGGTTGCGCATATCTCGCAGGCTTTGAGACAGTTGACGCTGCAGGATATTATGACGGGGTTGGCTGCTAGTGGGAGAAATGTTAAGGATATGGGGAGCTACAAGTTTTGGGCTACCCAGCCTGTGCCGAGATTGGATGAGGGTCCGGTGGCGGCCGTGGAGGAGGGCCCTTTGAAGATTCAGAAGGTGGAGGATGTTCCTAAGGAAAGTCCTAAGTTGTTAGATAACTTTGAGTGGGTTGAGGTTGACTTTACCAACGAGGAAGAGCTTAAAGAGGTTCACGCCTTGTTGCAGGGTCACTATGTTGAGGATGCCGAGTCAACTCTGCGCTTCAATTACTCGCTGGGCATGCTCAAGTGGTAAGTTATGTTGGGAAATGCATTCACTGACAGTCACTAACAAGAGTCATAGGGCCATGATGTCTCCCGGCTGGAAGAAGATGTGGCATGTCGGTGTTCGTGCCGGTGCCTCTGGCAAGCTGGTTGCCTTCATTTCCGCTATTCCCGTCAAGGTCGACGTCCACGGGAAACAGTTCGTCACCAGCGAAGTCAACTTCCTCGTCGTACACAAGAAGCTCCGTGGTAAGCGTCTTGCACCCCTCCTCATTAAGGAGATCACCCGTCGTAGCAACCTCGAGGGTATCTGGCAGGGTCTCTACACTGGTGGCAACGTGCTTCCCCGTCCTGTGTCTACCTGCCGCTACTACCACCGTGCTCTCAACTGGGCTAAGCTGTACGAAGTGGGCTTCAGTCCATTGCCTTACGGCCAGAAGCCGGCCAATATGATCCGGAAGTACCAGCTTCCCAATGCTACTTCGCTGCCTGGTCTACGAGCTATGAAGGCTAGTGACTACGATGCCGTTTTGGGTCTTCTGCGCAAATACCTGAAGCGCTACGAGTTCGTGCCAGTGTGGACTAAGGAGGAGTTTGTCCACTGGTTCCCCACGGAGAAGCCCGAGGGCGAGGAGCAGTTCTTCTGGTCATACGTGGTGGAGAACGACAAGAAACAAATTACTGATTTCTTCTCGTTCTACTGCCTTGAGTCTTCGGTGATTAACAACCCCAAGCACAAGGCAATTCGCGCTGCTTACCTCTCCTACTACGCTACTGATGCCGGTATTGGCCCTAACGTGGACAAAGAGGTGCTCTCGAAGAGACTGAATCTTCTTATGAACGAGGCGCTGATCAAGGCGAAGAACGAGCAGTTCGATGTCATGAATGCGTTGTCTCTGATGGACAACGGTATGTTCTTGGAAGAGCAAAAGTATGGTGCTGGTGACGGTCAATTACACTACTACCTGTTCAACTACCGCGCGAACCCAATTTCGGGTGGTGTCGACAAGGAGAACAAGCTGGATACAGAGAATCTCAGTGGCATTGGTCTGGTCATGTTGTAAGGGAGTTGGAGATTTGATTTTTTTTCAGGGTTTGTATTTTTAGGTTTCTTTTTAGTAGATTATTGGGGTGACTTAATGTTCAGCCTTTTTTTTCTTGTTCTTTGCAATTGCAAATGCCTGCGTCATTACGGTTCTCATGTGAGATGGATTGTTGTTGTTATTATATGAATTCACCGCCCGGCAGAATTGACCCACCGCTTTTGGGCATGATAACCGTGACATAGGCAGAATTAACGTAGCTCTCGAGCTTCACCTTGGCAGCACATCATAGAAACTTTATTAATCATTGTTTCCGGGGTATTTCTCTATTATTACTTCTCATTCTGGTTTGTTTTGTTCACACTAACACCCAACTTGTCACACGCCATGATATTCTAAACTGACGAATGTGACGCCTTTATTCCCGTTGCTACAAACCACGACAAACATGTGGCCCATAACACCCACCTTCGCCGACATGACCCGGCCACGATTCATTGTCGCAACCAGCGTAATGCTAGCATCAATTGTCACTGTCGGCTACTTTTACCTATTCCGAGTACCCCAGGATTCCCATGATCCCCTGGTAACCACCCTCCGGCGCCATAATGCTATCCGCCGGAATAGAAGAAGAAACACCAGTGTCGATGAAACCCCCGAGGTCCTTGCCGAACGTCCCGCCAGTTCCGCCGGTAGTAATGATGACGAAAACCAACCGCGACATCCACAACAGGGGTCAACTGAAGATCGTGAGAACGAGGCTACGGGAGATTGGAGCTCGGAGGAGAACGCGTGGGATGAAGGTACCGCAGGGAGCTCGATAGGCCGGGCCGGTCACAATATTGTCGGGTTGTTATTCAGGGTTTCGGAGGATAATGCCAGACGTAGCGCCCTTGTACACCGTGGTTGTCAGTGTAATTCCTGCAGTACTGTTCCAATCCGCGGTATTCGGTACCGTTGTGCCAACTGTGCGGATTTCGATCTTTGTGAAGTTTGCGAATCCATGGGCGTGCACAACAAAGCTCACGTTTTTTATAAGATCCGTGTACCAGTTCCCCCGTCTAGCCCTAGAACTATCCAGCCGGTGTTATATCCTGGTGATCCGGAAAACTGCAGTAAGACTTTGCCCAAAGCTATTATCAACCGACTTTCGCACGCTACTGGATTTGACAGGACTTCTATCGAGGCGTATTGGGAGCGTTGGACGTTCCTGGCTAACACGGAATGGCGCGATGACCCGGATGACTTGTGTATTGCGATGGACCGGAAGACTTTTGACCGCTGTGTTGTACATTCTGGTAATGGCGGTCACTTTCCGCCAAACCTTGTTCATGACCGCATGTTTGCCTTTTTTGACCAAGACAATGATGGATTGATTTCGTTCCGGGAATATCTCATGGGCTCGGCCTATCGTAACAGTAAAGACAAGCTGCGGCGGGTATTCAACGGTTACGATATCGACGGTGACGGTTACGTTGACCGTAAAGACTTTTTACGGATGTTCCGGGCATACTATTCGATCTTCAAACAAATTCACAAGGATATTCTTGCTGGTATTGATGCGCAGGTATCCTCAATGACTGAAGTCCAGCATATAGTCAATGGCCGGACTCCTCTTAGTGGCTTCTTTGGTCGTGAAGAGAACATGTCACGTATTGACAGACGAAACAGAGGACCAATTGGGAAACGCCAAATGGAGGATGGCTCAATGCAGTTGGAAGATGGCGCTGGGATTCTTGATCAGAGAAGCGATATGGCTACCCGTGATGAGATTCTCAAAGTTGTATTTTCTGTTTCGGCACTCCAAAAGCCGAATAGTCGCGCCCAAAATATGCAAAACTCGCTTTCTTCAGCCTTGTTGAACCCACCGAGTGATGTCACGGCGATTCTGGGTCTGCTAACGAGCTTTAGTAACGATTCGTTGCCACCTGTCGAAGGTGACTCCAAAGACAATGAGAACTCGGACGCTAAAAAGCACGCACTTGAGGCTCGGGTCCGTAAGCACATGCATGATCGTTGGAAAAAGCGCATGTTCTATCTTGACCAAGAAGAGGGTGGTGCTACTTGCCCACCGGGTGCTTCTGAAGATGATGGAATTGTTGAAGCAATCCAGGCGATGGTTAACCCTGCCGAGACTCGCGGGTCGGGCTTTTCTAGTGATGGTGAGTCCCGACCTCGGTTCACTAGGTCGAGATCAAGCTCCAAGGTGCGGTTTGTCGATGAAAATGACGATGAGGATGAGGAGTTGGAAACAAGGTCTAATGCGTCGACTTCTTCGCGGAGTATCCCTGAGCGCTGGGGAGGTGTTGATATTCCTGATGCGGAAAGGGACTTTGGGAAAGAGGTGCTGTATTTGACAGCACAGGAGGCTTACAATGAATTACTTGATGGATTTTTCAAAGCTAAGGAGGATTGGGCTTTAAAAGCAGCAGAGAGTCGAGAGGAACGGAGTGCGTATCGGCGGACGATGGAGACGGGTAGTCAAGGTGTTGGGGCTGTCGGTGCCGATAGTACAGCTGATAGTGAGAGTGTGGCTGATGCCCCCAATGATGACCGGTTCACATCGGTTGAGGAGGAAGATATCGAGGGCTCTTCTCTCACTTACCGAGACCCAACGATGCCGCAATTCCGACCAGACAACCAAGACGATGACTCTACCTCGGCTGCTGCTCCCGCAACTCCGGCTGAAGATGCCCTTCTTAATGCGCCTGGGTTCACCATCCGACGGGGCAAGAAGGCAGCAGGTGAGGTTTCAGCAACACTGTTACAGAAGTGGAAGAAACATGATGACATGGAATTGGAAGTAGTTCAGAGAAAAGGCGTGGGAAAGTTGAACTACGAGGAGTTTGAGAGGATATATCGGTCGTCGACTGGCCCAGGGAAGAGAAGGTTGGATTGGCTAGACACCTGGTTGGATATTTGTATGATTTGATGGGGGTATATTGTTATGGTGTCTCTGGGCACGAGTGGGTGTCTTTGTATGTTTATGTTTCCTTTTTTTTTTATGTACATTAGCTATAGCTTAATGATGTGTGGATTCTTCACATAGTTTGCCCGGTGTAACGGATTGTGTAGGACAGGTCTAGCCAGGGGTTGGGTGTTTATTAAACCCTAGTAGATCATGTGATTAGGCGTAGAGTGCTTGCTTGGGGTGCTTGGTGAACGCGCCGGTCGCGATGGGTGATGACGACATGAACGGTTAGGGATTTGGTGATAAACTGTAGACATTTATAGAGTCTTGTAATGAGAGATATCTGAAGAGAAATGTGGCTTTTATCAAGTTCTGGAACGACCTTTGGAGGTAACACATTGAATTAAATATCAAAGAAGGATCAGTACTGACAACCGTTTAGGCAAGAAGCTATGGCTTCGGCCTGGCAAGACATATCATATTGGACGGTCAGCGGGAAACGACGGGGAGTTGGCAGTGCCGCATAAGACAGTTTCAAGACGACATTTAAAGGTGTATATTGAAGATGTGGTATCGGGGAGTGAAGAGGACTTTGACATACGGCCCGTGATAACCGTGGAGGACCTGAATAGCTCTAAGGGGACCAAAGTGGATGACGTCAAGTTGGTGGGAAGCAAGGTTATCCAGGGGACAGAATGTACTTTCAAGTTGGGACAGAATCCGGATGTTTTTAGGTGAGTTTTTTTTGGACGGTAGGTAACTTGGATGGTGCTAACGAGGATAGTATCACGTGGACTCCGGTGATTATCATCTTTCCTTCATCACATGCCACGCAGACGACCCCATTACGAAATGCCTTACATGCGTTATCTATAAAAACGCTTACGACTAGTCATGTGGCTGCTACACATGTTCTTTCTAAAAAGCGGAATACGCCGAAGAGTCTTGAGGCGTTAGTGGCGGGGAAGTTTCTTGTGGGGTTTCCGTTTCTTGAAGCGTTGCTTGAGGCGGCGAAGGAGGACTTGGAAGTTGACTTTTATGGGGGGTGGCCACAGGAAGGAATGTATCTTCCGGAAAAGGGGACGGAAGTTGTTTCATGTGAAGATGAGAAGTATCTTCCTGATTCTGAGAGACGGCAAGTTTTCAAGGGGTTGGGTATCTTCTTTGCTGATGAGGCGCAGTTTGGAGGGTTGAAGAATGTCGTGGAGATGGGTGGAGGGTCTGTTTTTCATCGGGATCTTACAGTTGGGAAGGAAAGTGAGTGGGTAGGATGGGTCAGAGGGGTCTTGAGTGAAAAGAGGATTCAGAATGCCACTATCATCCGGGCACCAAGAAATATAGAGGCGGTGGAATCGGCGTGTCACTTGTTGGGTGTTAAAGCTACCGATCAGGGAAGTTTCTTAGACATCATTTTACGGAACGATGCGACGGTGATTCGACAAAAGATTGAGAAGTTGGTGGATTCGAGAAAGGAGACAAAGGTGAATACTCAGACACAGATGCAAACGCAACGATCTGTAGGTGGGAGACGACCGGCGACAAGAAGGTTTAAAGGGTTTGCTTCGGATGATGAGGATGATGATGTGGAAGCTGCGAAGGAGAAGGAGAGTTCGAGTGTGAGTTTGGAGATGGTGGGTAGTGGACGGGGACAGGAAGTTTCATTGGGTTTGGGATCGGTAGATTCTGGATCGGTACCGGCATCTGCATCGATTGGGGTGGGTTCGTTGAGAATACCGAGGGTGACGAGGCATCCGTTTGAGATAAGTGATGATGATGATGATGACGATGATGGGATGTTTGTCAAGGATGAACCATCAGCAGGTCCTAGTCAGGTCGTTCCCAGTCAACACATGTCTAACCAACGAGTCACAAGTGGAACTCTCCCAAGTCAACCGATTCCACCAAGCCCGCTTAAACGACCTTTTACCACATTATCCGACGATGCAATCATGGAGTCACTCGCGCCAACAGCTGCACATGTGAAGCGTCGAAAAATCTTCAAGGCGGAGCCATCCCCGGTGAAAGAAGGAGACATACCAGTGGAAGAACCGCCATCACCTAGTAAACCACCCAAGATTAAAAAGGAACTTGATATTCTTGGAGTGGCTAGGAAGCAAATGGAGGAACAAGAAGAGAAACGTAGATTGGAGAAGGAAGATTTAGAGAGACTACCGGTTGACATTGATATGTTGGAGATAAGAAAAGGACAAGAAGTGGTGGAAATGCAAGTTAGACAACGATATGGCGGTCGTAGTGACAGGCCGAGAGAAGAAAAAGAGGGGTGGGATCCTCGGTGGAATGGGAGAGCCGATTTCAAAAAGTTTAGACGGAAGGGGACGGGTCGAGTCGGTATTCAAGTGGCACTTGTCCAGGTTGACGCACATTCAAAGCCTCTAGTGGGAAGTGACTGGCTAGAAGATGGGTCTAGAAAAGGCAAGGAAAGGGCGGTTATTCCGGATGAAAACGATGACGGGGAAGATGTAGGATCCGGTGGGTCTCTTGGGTTGGCTATTCGAGCTTCTCAGAGGACGTTGGGTAGAGAAGTTGAAAGTGAGAGTGAAGAGGATGTTGCAGCGTTCTCGTTACGTAGGGATAGAGATAGTCCGGTGAGAACGGCGGTTAAAAGGGCGGCGGAGGGTAGTGGACCACCGGCTAAGAGGGTACAGCCGGGGAAGAAGACACCGGTTGTTGTGGTGGATGACAGTGATAGTGAAGAGGAGACTACGAGGTTTAAGTTTGGGAGAAGATAGGTTTGTATAACTTTGTACATATTTTGGTGAATACAAGATTGTAGGTTGGTAAGTATGTGTGTAGTCTATGTGTGGGTATTCAAATCTATAATCTATACAAATCCAATTAATCCATACCGTCCATGGCTGAAGTAACCTCTTCCTCATCTACCAAGATTCCCACCAAACATGCCTGTAACATATTCTCATAATTCACCCAAGGGTGTACTTCCCCATATATTCTCGTCGCATCCTTTCCTGCTCCCCTCATCAACTCCGGTACACCACCAGGATGAAACTCTGCATACGCACTAACATTATACACCTTCCCACCCAATCCCATCCACGTATCCTGTCCTTTCCGTCCATTCATAATCTTCAACATAGACGGCGTAACCTTCAAAAACGGCGTGCCCGGAGGGACATTCCGAAGGTCACTAGTCGGTCCACTAATCCTCGCCCAATCCAACGGAGAATGACCCGGCGTCAACTGAACTTTCCTCGACGGCTTCTTGGGCGGCGTAGCATGTGTTGGGGGAGGAGCTAGACCGAGACCAGGCGGGCCACGGGAGGGAGCGGGGTTCGGACGGGAGGCTCGTTGCGGTGAGTTGGCGGCGGGGAACATGGGGAGAGGCCGTGTTGGAGGCGCCATTAGATTGGGGCCGGTGGAGGCTTGAGGCGTTCGGAGGAGGGGTTGTCGGGGCACGGCGGGTTTGGAAGGGACGGATAGAGATGGGGGAGGGAGAGATACTTGTGGCGTGGGGGCGGAGGGAGTCTCGAGGGAGAAGGATGGGACCGGCACAGATGGCTTTTCTGGACTGGCTTTGGGGGTGCTTTGGTCGGATTCGATATCTGTGGTTTCTTCGGATGGTGGGGCTATGCAAGGAAGATCTATAGATGTAGATATGGTCTTGTCTGTGGTAACCGTCTTCTTATCCTTCTCTCGTCTTTGGATAACCACGGCCTGCGTAGTCGGCGACGCGCCTATAAACCCCAGAAACTGCCTCCGTAAATCCGGATGAACCAAGACCACCACAGCCGTAGCCAAAATCAACGATATCCCAATATACCCCATAAGTTCGAGTATATATATATAAATGACGAATAGAAAAAAGAAAAGTCACCTTTCATAAGATCAAAGAAACGCGCCTCTCATAAAATCTTGATTGACAATCATGATTATCATAAACCCTCATGTTATAAACCCTATAACTCAAATTAGAAATCCCTTGTGTGACGTCGTGCATTGTTCCTCGGAAGTACAGCCGAAATCATTTTTTCTTTTGTTTTCCCCAGATTAAAATGTATGTAAAAGATGTCGGAAAAAGAAAGAGGAGCGTGGAGAAACATGGACCAAAAAGGGGAATAAACTGGTTAGGACCCACGGGAGACGGTTTCTATGCACTGCACTGCACTGCACTGCGGGTTCGGATTGGACTGCATATCTTGCATAGAGACTAATGATGAGCGTTGTCACTCTGTGTTATGCGCGATTTGGAGTGAGATGGGAGGGATACTATATGCGCGCTTGGACATGTGAACAATGAATGTAAATTTGGTGAATAGGGAGAGGGAGACATTTAGGGGTTCGGGTTTTTGAATTTGTAGACATGGCGTATTTTGGTGACGTACATACTTAGACAAGTCCAAGTCCAAGTCAAGCTTGGTCGTTGATTATAACTTATCATGGAAACCATCAGCCCACTTGCACGGCTTCTCCCGGGTTTAGAATGGGGTGATGTCAACGGTGGCAGTGGTTTGAGAATCCACTCTAACTCAGTATACTCAAAACAACTAAAGGGCACATCAGGGCGATCAGAATAGATGGATTGGCTCAGGTGACTAGGCTGGTAAGTCGGCTTGAGGAATTTCATACATGAGATTGTCGTGCATGTAATTTCGGCCGTGGCATGGCAGTGGCGGTGGCTCGATATTTTGGTGAATGAGACTCAAAGACAGGGTGTGCTTTGGAAGAGACGGTTTTATGCGAACATGGATTGAAGTCGTAACTTTCGAGTAGTTAGTCTGGCAAGCGAGCGAGCGAGAACGAGAGTTTGTTAAACTATGTACCAAGAACAAGTTTAATCTCATGATCCATCTTCATCTTTCTTTCCTAGTTTCTTCTTACTATCTCGCAGTCTCCCGCGGAACTCCCATAGTACATACTTAGTATTCCCGCCTTGTCTTTTCTTTTACCCGCCTCCCATTTTCCTTACAGCCATCCATTGAATCTGTCTGTCTGTTCGTTCGTTCAATCATTCAATACGCCTGTCACTACCTGCAGGTTGCATATGCACAATCGTCACCCAAAGTGGATATCAAATTCCCCAAAAAGCCCAGCCAACCAGCCAGAATCCAACCTCTCTCGCCGTCCGTACTGTCGCCTTTTTCTGACCACCCGGTTGTCGTCGTGGCTCTTCTCCAAGGGTGGTAAAAGTTTTATCGCTTTTCTTTTTGCCAGGCGTTTTTTTCCTCTTTCTTTTCTTCGTTTTGACCTCTTTTTTCGTACCTGATTCTGCAATATCGCCTTGCTTTTATTCGTGTTCCGTTGCTGCGAAAGCTTGTTTATTTGTTCTTTTATATCCACTTCCGAAATTCCATACTACCTCTATAAATCCCACTATCAGTTGCCCCGTCGTCCACTGGAATTCCACCAATTCTCGTCTCGTCTGCCGCTTATTCCCAAACCAGTCTATTCCAAACATTTCAAACCCAACAAAAAAAAAACCCTGAGCACCTGAAAAAATCGTTCGTCCCGCCTGTGCCACAGCGCTGTAGCTATACCCCCGCCGCACTGTCTGCACCACTTTGGGCGCCCTGCCCGCCCTGCAGAACAGCCCCTACAGAACCCCCACCCCCTAAAATCCCAACCACGATATTTTCTTCGCTGCCTGGCTTACCGGGCAGCGCCCCCAGCAGAATCCGTCTTCCATGACCGACCACACCTCCGCCCGCCGCCCACCGCCGCGCCCCTCACCATCTGCCTATCTTCCGTCAAAGAAACCCCCGTCGACAACCGGGTCTACTCCGATATCAAACCCGACTTCAACAGCCCGTTCGGCTACTAGATCCTCTTCACATCGGCAAGTCCCGCCACCGATTCCACTGCTCAGATCCTCGGTCACTGCTGCTGTCCGGACACCCCGCTCCTCAACACTCCACCTACCCACATCGGCTTCTGCAGCTCGCACTACTACAAAACCCACTATTGCGTCTTTAGCCCGTAGCTCTGCTAGTTTCACACAGTCACGTGGTTCAAAGGCCCCGGCTGCCACGTCTTCTTTGTCTACCGTTGCTGCTGCCGCTGTTACTGTATCCCGTCGTCGCACACGCCGGCCGTCCGAAGCTGCCTCGGCGCCTGTCACCCCGCTTATTGACGACCCTCCACAATCAAAGACTAGACGCCTGTCAACTGTCTCATCTAGCTCGCCTAGGAGCCCCACTGGAACCGCTACTGTTCCTACTACGGCTTCTAGTGTCCCCGGACTTGTCATTGTTGGCCCCGTTCCGGCTGCTGCCCGTGCACGGTCAACCCGTTCGTCAATCTCCACATCCCGCGCTTCTGTAAAACGCCCACCATCAGGTCGTTCGTCTGTTGTTTCCACCAAAAGCTCTTCGCCTTCTTCCCGGAAACCTGCATCTCCGTCCGTCTCCACGCCACCTAGCGCCTCACCGTCACTGTCACTGCCACCCCACAATGCTCAGAACCCACCACCAGTAAAACGCGGCCACAGTTCCTCTTCATCTTCTATATCATCTATTGTTTCCGACGCTTCATCCCACAAAAATCCAGATTCTCCTGTCACTTCATCACCACCACAAAGTGCGCAAAATTTGGTTGACTCGGCTCCAAATTCAGTAACTTCCGCGCCCGCTCCGACCGCCACAACAACATCCCTTGCCCTATCAACGCCACGATTGGCAGGTTCTGTGGCGGCTGCTGCAGCCATTCTTTCTAGACCTCGTGCCGCAAAACAACAACCTGCTTTATTACAGACCTCACGACAGTCTTCACTTTCACTAAAATCTCCTATAACCGAGTCTCCAACAAAGCTTTCTGAATCACCTATTGAAGCACTGCCAGTTTCTTCATCACAACCTGCTAAGTCAACAGTCGGCGCCTCTGTATCCTCTAGTCGGCGCAAGTCATCGACCCCCGCCATGCCCGTCGTCAAGGCTGCTTCGACCGTTGGCACCTCTGCCTCTAGCCGAAATGGCCCCTTTACGCCGAAAGTCGCCGGTACCTCTACTGCTGGCCGCGGTATGCGCATAGCCTCGACTTCTTCATCATCTACAATTTCATCCATGGCCGCCGGTACTCGGAAAAGGGGCAGTCTCAACGCTGGCGAGCCACTCCCTTCGCACGATTATCACCATATGCCACCAACCAGTGCTCCGAAGCTTACTAGCAACATAACGCCACGATCGGGTACCCGCCAGAACCGTGTTGATAGTTCCAACTCGACTCCGTTGGGTACCCCGAATGGGCTTTACGATACCTTTGACACCGACACCCTCAGACGCCAGGCTCTCAGTCCACAACAACCTCCCACCCCCAAAGACGATCTCGACGCCAAGTTCTTTTACGCCTCTGATGTGAACGCCAAACTTCCTAGTGCCCCTCGTTTGGCACCGCCAGCACAGAAACAAGGTTTCATGTACGCCAACGGCCAGTCTGAATCGCCCACCCAGAGATCGGCATCCACAAACTATCCTTACAAGACGCCTTCTCAGCTCGGTGACGATCTGTCGAATAAGTTTTTTTACGCAAATGGTACTCCTGATGTCGAGCCTAGTCACCGGTCTTCTGTCTCTAGTTCCAGCAACTCGACCAATCCACGTTCGCGACCACCATCGGGTGTGATGCCCTCACCCGGCTTTGTTGCCGCCCAGAGACCACTCTCGCCGAAAAAGGCACCCAGCGCCGTCAGCCCGCCTCTCAAACCACCAACTCAGGGCCGGCCCATGTCAATTTCAAACCCGCCACCTATGGCACCACCAAGTGGCCCACCGAGTCAGCGCGTCAGTATGGACGGTCACCCGGTCCGTGGTCATGCTCGGTCAGGTTCCAATTATTCACAGCCTGATCATCCTATGCTTGGTTCCGGTCCCGCCAGTCCACAACAGCAGCAGCAGCGGCCAATAACTATGGCTCCTACAGTCCAGTCTCCACAGGCTATGCAGCCAAACCTTACTATGGCGCCTATTCCGCAAGACCCCGACGAGATGGATTCTGACGAGGATATCGACATGACTTCGGATTATGACTCCGATTCTGGATCCGCCTCAGGTTCAGGCTCGGGTAGCGAAGACGATGAAGAACAGCCCGTGGTCGTTACTGATAATGTCATTAACGCCCGTAGTCAGCGCAAAGTTCAGGATCTCGAAATTCGCAATGCCTCTTTAGAGGCTATCAACCGCACATTAGAGCGCCAGATGCGCAAGCAGCAAGCCGAGTTACGTCGTTTCCGCCGCATGTCACGGGTAAAGGCTGCCAATAGCCTGCAAGTTCCAGGAGCGGATGGCTCTGTCTTGTCTGATTTAGCTGAGGAGGACGGCATGTCTGATATTCAGGATGAGTCGGGTCTATCAGCTGATGAACGTCGACCATCAATGTCTGAGTCTATCACGGCGTCAGTTACGAATGCCAAAAACCAATTACACAACGATGCTGCCGCGGGTGAGGATTCAGATGAGGAAATGGAAGACCAAGACTCCGTTATATCTTCATCTGACGAGTCTAACGATGATCCCCTATCACCAGCAGCTATGCGTGAAAAGGAACTTCGCCAACAATCCCGGGACCAGCGTCGTTTACAGCTTGATCTCACCAAGCACCGCGAACTGCTCATTGATAGCCAAAAAATCAATGAGAGTCTCAAACGTTGTCTCAACTGGACTGAGGAGCTAATCAAGGAAGGACGCAAGGCACTAGTCTATCAAGTGCATGTTCCTGACACCAAGGTTGGCGGCCGCGTGCTTGATCCATTGGATCTTGAGACAGACGACGAGGAGGGCGATACTAGTGACTATCCTCTCTTCTACTCCCGGGCCGGTGCTGTCTCCCCTTCAGTAGCTGAGAGTGGCCAAGAAACGGAAAATGAGCAGGATGAGGAAGATGACGGAGAGGATACCGAGACGGAAACGGAGGGTGAGGGTGGCCGGACCAAGAGCCGGCGAGGCGCTGCGTGATGAGACACAGCTTCCACACGGCGCGTTTACTCTTTTTTGTTCTTCTTTTTTGCCCACCTTGGTGTGATGATTTTGTTGACGTTTGCACACTTGTCTTTGTTTGATGATACCTGGATGACCACTTTGTTTTTTTTGTTTACTTTTGTTTCTTTCTGTTCTTTCTCATGGTTGTTGTTTTTTTCTCCCATAATTGTAATGCATGGATGGATTGCCAAGGTTGGTTGGCTGGCTTATTGATCACTTATAGTAGAAGTGCTCCGCTGCTCAAGCAGTGCCTCTTTTTATATCACATACAACGTATTTTTTTCATCATGCTTATTAGTTAATGTGACTTTGCTACGTCATGGGTTTGGGTGACAATTAGTTTGGACGAAAGAACCCCGCTGTCCGAGTGGTCGTGCTTTCTATTTCGGGCTTTTTTTCCTAACTTTGTAGTATCAATCCATCCCGGAGATATCACACATCGGACAGTCCGTAGGCTCCTACAACATTTAGTTTAGTACTTACTTGACATCACCATTACATAGTTGCCTATTCTACTTCCCCACCAAAAAGCGAATACCAAGGCTATATGACCAATATGTATCTGCAAATATACCCACACAAATAGACAACCGAGTCATGAACCCGGCCCTTTTTGCCCCCCTCACTGGTCCCTCCTCCCTTCTTCGTCTAAAGCTTCATGCCAACTCAACGCGGCTCATCTCTGCCGTTTTGTAACCCCTCCTTTTCCATTTCCTTGGCCTGTCTGCCTTGTCTTCCTTCCTTCCATCCTCCTTCTTACTCATTTTCTCTCTTGTATTTTTTTTTCAACTACCTACTATTACCGTGCCTGTCTATCAAGTTGTGTGTCATTGCCGTTTTGCTACATACTGCTATTCCTGGACGCCTGTGTTTTTTGTCCTTTTTTTACATTACCTTACCTTACACAACTGCTGCCTTGTTTCCGTCCTGCCTGCGCCACTCGGTTGTTGTGTGGTTGGCTCGTTCTGACGCTTTTTTTTTCGGCTACTAATACTACTACTACATAACTCCCCGCTTTCACTTCTATATTGCTTCTATAACGACGGGCGGCTTTGGCCTTTTTTTGTACTGACAGATTCAAGGGATTTGCATTTTCTGCCCCGCAGTTTTTTCCTGTTGGCTTTTTTGGGTTCTTTTTTGATATATTGAGTTTTTTGGGGTGTGCTTTTGTGGTTTTTTTTTCTCTACTCTTGTTGCCGTTTTATTGGAAATATCGTCGGTTGGCATATCCAATTCTTAATTACCCACTAATCATCATGGTCGCTGATACTGCTTACTATGACGCCCTTGGCGTCCAGCCGACCGCCACCGAGCTGGAGATCAAGAAGGCCTATCGTAAGATGGCTATCATTCATCATCCCGGTATGTCCTCAATATCCGCGCCTCCGTCCATCTTGACCAGCCATTTCTAACCCATCTTCTTTCGCTTTGTCTAGACAAGAACCCCAATGATCCCACCGCCTCGGAAAAGTTCCAGAAGATCGGCGAAGCATACCAAGTTCTTTCCGACCCCGACCTCCGCAAAGCCTACGACAAGTTTGGTAAGGACTCGGCAAAGCCCGAAGATGGCTTCGCGGACCCTAGCGAGTTCTTCTCGGCCATTTTCGGTGGTGACACCTTTATCGACTGGATTGGCGAGATCTCCCTCATGAAGGATCTTACCGCCACTATGGATATCGCTATGAACGAGGAAGAGGAAGCCGCCGCCAAGGTCGAGGCTGAAAAGAAGGAGGAAGCTGCTAAGGTTGGGCAGGCCAGCAAGTCGGATAAGCAAAAGGAGGCTGAGACTGAAGCCAAAAAGAACGCCGAGGCCGAGGGAAATGCCCCACCCCCGCCCGTGTATGCTGAGGCTGCCCCGGAGGCTTCTTCTACCCCCGCCGCCGTCGCTACTGAAACCGAGGAGAAGCCTCCTCTGCCCCCACGCAGCCCTCCCGCTGCCGGAGCCAAGATGCAAATTCCTATTCGCCCTGCTCTGATGAACGCGCCGCACGATGAGGAGGCTGCTGCTGCTGAAGCTGCTGCCGCGGATGAGGAGGCCGCCCGGAAGAAGAAGGCTGCCCTGAACAAGGAGCAGCGCGAACAGTTGGCGGCTTTGGAGACGGAGCGCACGCGGGTGCGCAAGGAGCGCGTGGACAACCTGACCAAGAAGTTGTTAGATCGCATTTCAGTGTGGACGGAGACGGAGAAGTCGGTGGAAGTTACTCTGGCTTTCCAGACTAAGATGAAGCTTGAGTCTGAAGAGCTCAAGATGGAGTCTTTCGGTATTGACATTCTCCACGCCATTGGTCAGACCTACTTGAGCAAGGGTACTGCCGTTCTCAAGAGCCAGAAATTCTTCGGGATCGGTGGTTTCTTCTCGCGCATGAAGGACAAGGGCACGATTGTCAAGGAGACCTGGAACACCATTTCTGCTGCTATTGATGCGCAGAATGAGATGAAGGACATGGCCGAGATGGAGGAGCGCGGTGGCGAGGACTGGACTGATGAACGCAAGCAAGAGTACGAGCGCAGAGTCACTGGCAAGATCCTCACGGCTGCGTGGAGAGGAAGCAAGTTTGAGATTCAGGGCGTGTTGCGCGAGGTGTGCGACAATGTCTTGAATGATAAGAAGGTGCCCACATCCAAGAAGCTTGAGCGGGCGCAAGCACTGTGCATGATCGGACAGATCTTCCTTCAGGTATGTTTACAGTTTATCGGTGTAACGTGAGGATTTCACGGCTAACCATGTGTTTTTGTCATACAGGCTCAACGTACTGCCGAGGAGGAGGGCGATTATCTTGTCTTTGAGCAACTGGTTGCTGAAGCCGCCAAGAAGAAGAGCAAGGAGCAAAAAGACCCCAAGGGTAAGGCTACGGCTGCTGCGGCTGCTACTGCCGCTGATGTGCCCAATGTACCTAAGCCGTAATTGGTAGTGGAGCAATGATAGGGGATGGTAGAGCATGGACGGCGTTTTCTGTTCTCTTATGATCTGTTTTGGTTTTTTTTGTTGTTTTTGTGGCCTGTTCTCTGTCGTATTTTAGTTTTGATTCCCCGTTTTTTTCTTTTTGTGTTCTTTTTATCACAGACGACAGGACAGAATAGGACAGGCCGAGGTTGGTCGTTGAGGTAGAGGTTGGCGGGGTCCGTTCCTTGACACCGATGATGTCATGTCAATGGATTGAGGTGTAACCCTGACGTATGTAACCCTTGTTTATAGTTAGGAAACTTGTCAAATATTGAGGGTACTTTGAGATTTTTTGAATTCTGGACCTGTCCCTGTGATGTGGTGTGTGTACCCTGGCCACGAAGTGTCAGATTGTCCCTTTGATGGAACGTCAATGTATTTCTATTGTAAGGCGGAACGGAACGTCATTGGTAGATTGTATTACCTGCTTTTGGAAATTTAGGTGGCTGACGGGAGGGACGTTTGAAGAGATATTCATGGATAAGGGGGGATGAAGGGATTATGGATGATTAGAAACACATTTCAAATGTTTGGTTCGAACTTGGAGATAATACATGGACATAATGTTGTTTGGCGGGACCATACAAGTAGTTATGCGTACACACATGTTGTTGTGCAGGTTAGACACATGTATGTAACCACCACGTAACCAGTATGTCGGCATATACTCAGAATATAGTTCATTCCTCCACGCTCGGAGACCAACTACCGTGGGTGCTTGAAGAATTCCCCGTCTCTTCATGCATCCGCAGACACCGCCAACTACAAGGCTAACTCGGCCACATGTAAACAAGGTCTAGGACCAGGAAGGGACAGACTGTCGGCTGTCGTAATTGGGGATAACTTTTGCACTTCTTGCTTCTGTTTGGCTGAATGTAGGAGACGACGGAGGAGGGGCTGGGCATGTGCGTGCGTGCGTGCCTGCTTGTTAGCGGGTTTGGGATGTCGCCCTCTTGCTGGATGTGTTGGCGTGGATGCTTGTTGATGATTTTATGGATATTGGGGAAGTAGTTGCGAGATGGACGACGGTGTTTTGGCTTGACGGACTGGATATATCTCACTAGGCTAGCCTGGTCTGGTTCGTTTATTCTCTTCTTCTTCTTCTTCTTTTTCTCTGACATCAACACCATCGAATTTACTACTGTCGATTCATTTCTGTTTTCTATCACTTCCGACCCTGCGCTTCTTCAGCTTCAATCAACGTAAGAATATTCCCTTGTCCTGCCATTTGATCCGTCAACGTGGCACATAGACCCTTTCTTGCCTGGCTAACCGGTCTGTTTAACCCATCAAAGCTTCTTCCTTCACAAAAGCTCTCCACCCGATAGTTGACCCTGGTGTCGTCCTAGGACAAGCTTGCTTTCCAGCTTTCCATTTTAATCAAGAGGGAACAACTAGAACCCCGCCAACGTAAGAATACGGAAGTAAAAACCGGCAACCGACAAAGCTACAGCAGTTCCCCCCCTCTCTATTTCTCTCTTCCTCTCTCCAATTCCCTTGCTTTCGGTCTGTCGTTGTTCTTTCTTGTTTGGTGGTGGTCTGTACATCACCTGTAACCTTGTTGGCAAACGTGGTACTTTTCTGTTTTCGGCGGAATAGCTTTTTTCTTACTTGTCTTGACCTTTTTTCTCTTTTCCGGGTGAGACATTGGAAGAGTTGTATCTGCTACTTGTCTTTTGTGGATTCTTCCATTTTTTGGTTCGCTTTCTACTTCATCACTTTGTTGGCGAGCCTGTGTGTTCCTCCATCAGTAAGTTGTCAAGTTCCAGTTTCCCTGATGCCCCGCCAAAGCCCGGACAGCCAGCCCCCAACGGCAGTCTTTAGCCATTGGAAAATCCTACACCGCGACTCGCCAGCTTCAATCTGTCCCCTTTTCAAGTTTACAGCTGGCCAAAGTAGTGCTTGTCTGATAGCTTAACCTTTTTGGGATTTTTGCTGTCTATATAGCGATACTTGTCCCCTCTCTTGGTGGCCTCTTTTTACCCTTTGGCACTTCATCTCTTTCGGTGCTTGTTCGTCCGGCTTTTTGCGCGTCATCTTTACCAATTCCGTTACTGACTTTACCAGGTGGCAAACTCTTCTATCACACTAATAAGTTGACCTGTCGTCCTGCTGCGTGTCTTTTTCTGGGTCTATTAAATTGCCCGTTAACCTGCATACTACGACTACGCTTCTCTTGTCCATCTGAACGCACATACGGCAATCATGGGCGCTCTTTACTTTCTTCTTCACCCTAATGAGCTTCGCTCCATCATCCAGTGGTACGTGCAATTATAGCCAGCCTCGTCTGCAATTTTTTCCCTGTCCTACCCACTTTCCTAATAAGCCTTGGTATAATTTCCCCACCATTGCCATTGGAAACTTTTTTCCTTTTCTTTTCTTCTCTTGTACACACATACACACACACTGTTCAAGATGACTTGATTGTCGCATTTCCTCTTTTTTGCTTATATCTTGGTCTCGTGGGATCTGTTTGCATTCGGCAATAGAGCCTGCATCCATTGATCCTCAATGATGTCAAACCCACTTACTTGTACTGTTTTTCTTGACAAGGCCCTTTTATGAGCATGCACTAATAGTGATTCGACTTTTAGGAAGCTGTGGCATGAGCCTGTTCACCGCCGCGACACTTCGAAGGAGTCTGAGACTCTGAAGAGCTGTTTCCACTACCTCAACTTGACCAGCCGTAGTTTTTCGGCTGTCATTCAGGAGCTCAACCATGAGATGCTGGTGCCCATTGCACTTTTCTATCTCATTCTTCGTGGTCTTGACACTGTTGAGGATGACATGACTCTTTCCAATGACGTCAAGGTCCCTATCCTTCGTTCCTTCTGGGAGATTATCGAAAAGGAGGGATGGACTTTTACTGAGAATGGCCCCAACGAGAAGGATCGCGAGCTTCTTGTCCACTTTGATGACATCATCACGGAGTACAAGCTGATCAACCCCAAGTATAAGGAGATCATTACCGATATTACCAAAAAGATGGGTAATGGCATGGCTGATTATGCCCTCAATGCCGAGCACAACTCTAACGGTGTCAACACCATCCCCGAGTATGAGAAGTACTGCCATTACGTGGCTGGTCTCGTCGGTGAAGGACTGACGCGCCTGTTTGTGGAGGGTGGTTTCGCCAACCCCGTGATTGTGGAACGTCCCCAGCTTACTGAGTCAATGGGGCAATTCCTCCAGAAGACCAACATCATTCGTGATGTGCGCGAAGACTTTGACGATAAGCGTCGGTTCTGGCCCAAGGAGATCTGGTCGAAGCACATTGACCAGTGGGAGGATATCTTTGAGGAAAAGAATATCGAAAAGGCTCTGTGGGTTTCGTCCGAAATGGTGCTTAATGCCCTGGGCAATCTGGAAGATTGCTTGTACTATATGGCGGCAGTAAATGACCAGAGTGTCTTCAACTTCGTGGCTATCCCACAGTCGATGGCGGTTGCTACTTTGGAGCTTGTATTCCGCAACCCGGATATCTTCAAGCGCAATGTGAAGATGACCAAGGGTTTGGCTTGCGAGCTTATGTGGAACTCTACGCAAGACCTCAAGACTCTTTACAAGGTGATTCTTCGTCACGTGCACAGAATACACCAGAAGAACGATCCCCGCGACCCTTCGTATGTTGCGATCAGCACTGCGTGTGCTCGCATTGAGCAGTCAATTGAGACCATTTTCCCGCGTCAGACTGCTGAGGGCAATAAGCAACTCCTCAGCAAGGAGGGTGCTGCTATGTCTGCCAATGTGCGGTCTGCTTTCGTGATTGTTGGATTGACTATGACGATTAGCGGTGTCATGGTATTTTTCGCCTTTGTGTTTAACCAGTTGTTCCTTTCTGTCTTCCCAGATGGTATGAGTGCTCTTCCTGAGGTGATCACTGTTACGAAGAGTGCGGTGGCAACGGCAACATCGGCTATTGCGGATGTAGCCAAGGACGAACTGTAAAATGGACTGGGGTTTTGTCGGCGTTGCGTCTTTTTTTGGGTCTATGTTTTTTTTTTCTTTCTGCTGCTTTGGTTTGGTTGGTTTACGATATATTTGTTAATGCCCGGGGGTGTTTGTTCTTTTTTCCTTCTCTCATTTGTTGTAGACGCGCAGTTGGTCGTGTATACGTTTGAGTTTGCTACTAATAAGAAGAGTTTAAAGCAGGTGCAGGGTGTGAATAGATTAGTGCATGTATGTATGTACGTGGTTGTCGGATTCAACCTAGCACGGATGTCAAATTGCAATTCAGTCCTTTTGGTGACTGTAGTTGTGCCGAAGAAGTGCTGATATTAAAGTTGAAGTATGTATTTCTGTGTGCAGCAACCACTCGGAGTGTTTTCCGTGGCTCAGGGGTAAAGCGCCAGATACCGACATTTTTTTGTAGAGACAGAATATTGTGCATGTGGAGATGTGTATTTGAGACAATGAATTAGAGAGTAATAAAATGAGTATTTTTTTTATTTGGAAATGACTGCATACAAAGGTGAAGAAAGTTACACGGAATGTTTGGGTATGGTCTATGAGATTGGTATGGACTAAAAAAGGTAAAGAAAATAAAAACAAAATGGAATTGAGACTAGACAATAGAGGAGGGATAAGACAAAGATAGGAGTACAAAAACAACAAGTCTATTACTTTTTTCCTCTTGGAAGTTTAGTTGTCTAGATTTATTTGGTAGCACCGTTGAAAGCAATGGCGTTGGTAGTACCCTTCTTGTTGTTGGCGGAGACAGCAGCACCAGTAGAGTTAGCCAGGGCCAGAATGCGGCTAGCAACAGCGTCAACACCGGTAATGGACTCGAGAGACATAAGGTAGCAAGCAAGACCAGCAATGTGAGGAGAAGCCATGGAGGTACCGGAGAGAGTAGAAGTGGAAGTATCACTCTTGATACCGACAGAGGTAACGTTGACACCGGGAGCAAAGACATCGACAATGGTACCGAAGTTGGAGAAGGAAGCACGGGCATCAGTAGACGCGTCAATGGCACCGACGGTGATAGCACCGGGGGCGGAAGCGGGCGAGGAGTTCTTGGCATCGACGTTCTCGTTACCGGCGGCAACGACGGGGACGACACCGGCGGCGCGGAGGGCGTCAATGGCGTCGTTCATGGCTTGGGAGAAGGATCCGCCAAGGGACATGTTCATGACGGCTTTGCCGGAGCGGTTGTTGGTTTGCACGTCATCGACTACCCATTGCATACCCTCGACGACTTGCGAGGTGTCGCCACCGCCGTTCTTGTCGAGGACTTTGACGCCGATGAGGTTGACGTTCTTGGCGACGCCGAAGGTGCGGCCGCCGATGGTGCCAGCGACGTGAGAGCCGTGGCCGTTTTCGTCGGTGTCCTGGGAGATGTTAGTTGCCTGATTGGGAATTTAGGGGATTTCTAAAAAGGGACTTACGATGGAGCCGTCGACGAAGTTGGCGCCAAAGGTGGCACGGTCTTCGTATTCAGTGTGGGTGGCACGAATACCGGTGTCGACAATGTAGGCGAAGATGCCCTGGCCACCGGTAGAGTCGAAGGTGTACCGGGCATCATCAGCCTGGGAAGCAGCGAGAGTCTTGGAAGACAGACGGACCAGGCCAAGAGGGGCGTTGAGCTGGGCGGTTAAAGCGGAGGATTGCACGGTAGTGACGGCCTCGACGTAGGCGACCTCGTCCATGGACATGATGGAGGACATCATATCGGAGTCGGAAGACATGGACATGGCGGAGAAGCCACCGTTGTTGACGGAGAAGGTCTTGATGGTGGAGGAGAATCTCTTCCCGTTGAGACCGCGACGACGGAGGTTCCGACGGGCTACGGACGCTTTAATCATTTCTTGCTTGGCGGAGATCTCGGCGGACGAGTAGCTGTTGTTGTAGACGACCATGTACTGATCAGCTACGATGTTGGCGGCATTGGCGTTGATGATCTCATGGCCCATGAAAGTGGTGGGGGCGCTGGTGGCAGACGAGCTGGAGGAGGTGGGGGTGGCATCTTCTTGGG
>JMSH01000078.1:82276-118709 GCA_000712465.1 Huntiella moniliformis
GGGAAGAGCCAGGACGGGAGGAGCCGCGAGGAGGAAGGTGAGAGCGGTGAGAACGCTGCGGACGGTGGGAGCCATTTTGAATGTGTGGATGGGAGACCAGCTACCGGGATGAAAGAAGAAATAAGGAAGGAAGAGACAACGATGTGTTTCGTTGACGTTGGTTTGGTTTGGTTTAAGGTGTTTTGTAAGTGAGTGTACGAAGATTAGAAGGTGTCTTGGTGAAGTGTTTTAGTGGAAGACGTTTTTTGTGGTGGGAAACGTGGATTATGATATATTAACGAACCAGACAAGATCAACCCGTCAATAGTATAAATAGAGAAGAAAAGGTAGGCTGAGTAGGATATATCAAACGGGCACTGAAACAACAACGCAAGAGGAACCTCCAGAGGAAACTTGTGAATAAGAAAAAAAACAAAAAAAGAATAAAGAAGAAAAAAATGAAAAAGAAGTAAAAGTGCGTGATGAGCGGAAAGAGATGTTTTGGATGGAGGGGGGATGGGGAGGATGTACCTGATATATGTACCATTGGATTTGGGCGGTTAGACGGTGGACAGGTGGATGGGGTGTATGTGTGTCTGTGTGTGTGTCTGTGTTTTGTGTTTTGGTGACGGTTGTTATTCTGTTTAGTTGGTGGTTTTGTTAGTGGCGTCGGGGGGTTGCATGGACGGGATGTGTGAGACGAGACGGGAGGGGAGGGGGGTGTCTGAGAATTACAGGGTGGTTGATATTGGGGAGGGGAGGAAAGTAACTATCTATGAGATTTTCTAGTTGAATGAGTTTATTCTTGATTGGTGATTTCCTCATGAAATGAGAAGTATCTATATCAACCAACATCAATATCAAGACTAACAACACAACCATATATCCATACATCATCCCCGAAATAAGCGCCACCAACTAACCAATCACCCGTCAAATCCATCCAGGAACAAAACATTCTAGAATACCACCCTCGAAATCCTTCCATCCTTAGGGTCCAACCCTACCATCCACCACTACCAAGAAATGTGCCGGACACTTTTCCACCCGGCTTGGTTCCTTAATGATAGGGTAAATATCCCATACTGAAACCTAGTATATGAAACGGCGGCTAAGTGGATAATAGAATAGTGAGGCTCTTGAAGAGATGACTATAAGTAATGTTTCAATTGAACATATTTCCATCTATATTTTATGTATATCCACCATCATCTCAAAACTCCCTGATATCTAACCCAACTACCAAGAAATTTCCTGACATCTTCCCGAAAAAAAAAACAAAAACAAAATCAAACTATTCATCACCAAAATCTAAAAAAGAACATGACCTGTCAAACTTAATTCTATCATTCCTTCCTTCTTCTACATCCCACAAAACGAAAATCTCAAACTAGTTAGTCTACAATTATCATCAACTTAAAACACCGACGAACTCTAATCGTCGTCGTCACCTTTTCAAAACGTCTATCCGTTTATCCGGATCTCTCATGTCATGTCCTTACTTTCATTCAATCTCTAATGATGCTGGTCCATACAGCTTTCATCATTCAGCTCAGCCTAGTCCCACAACATCCAAAACACCCCAAAACCGTCCCTGATACTTGCCAAGACTTCCTTATACGCTGCATCATTATCATTATAAAAAAAGTAACCCTCAAAACTTTATCTGTAGCCAAGTCTTTCTCCATCCCATCTTTGAAATCCTATACATATCTACGCCTATCTCGCCTCGTAATCCAACAAACTCAGAAACAAAATTTGTCACAACTTTTCTTCATTTAATCTCATGTAAACAAGTCTTGCGCATTGCCCGCTTCTTTTAAATCTCACTCCGCTTAGCCAATATCCTCCGACCCAACTTAAAGGACAAAGCGGCCAAACCCCATGAATTAAAGTCCGCGCACATATACCCCCAAAACAGACAAGTCTAGTCGGAGTCCTCGTCAGGCACTGTCACAAACTGTTAGCAAACTCCACAAACACTACTTTGTTGTCTCCTTGAGAAAATAAACTCACCAATCCAAGACGAAATCCGGTTAATGTGGTGCGCCCAAATATCAGGGCTAGTCATTGCATATCCAAGTCCAAGGATACCGGCAACTGGCCACTGGCTACGAATCCGTCTGCCCCAGCTGTCGTCACCAAGATCCTCAACCGTGACACGAACTTTTTCATACACTGTCGGAAGTGTAGTCGCCTTGTACTTTTGACGAAGTCCATCATACCAATCCTTGCCGTAAATCTGCCAGAACTCCTCCTCCGTGTAGTAAGCGTGCGCGTACAACACCTTGCGTCCACGAAGCTCAACCATCTTCATCTCCATATCTCGGTTACGCTGAGCACTTTCCGTCTTGTCCTCTGGGCCCATGCCCCAAACCCCGACATTGAGCATTGGCAGCGGCTTACCCGATTTGTCAACCGTGTGCGGGTGGAACGTCGGCCCGGGAACAGCAGGAAGAGGACAAAGCCACATTGGGAAAATCTCAAAATCAGAAATCACGTAGTCGATGAAATCACCAACAGTGTCGTACGGAAACGAAACATCCTGTACAATTGTCAGACTCGACATGTTGGTCATCTGCAGCGACTTGTACAACGGACGTGTGTGAACAAAGTCATCAAGTACTGCACGAGAGCACTGGTTAAACGGGACAAAACCCCAGTAGTCGAAAGCGTGCGAAGCCATCCAAAAAGCACCACGGTCCCAGCGAAACAGGTACTCGGCCAAAGGGATGAAGTCTACCGAAATCGAGTCCCGTGGGAGATTCTGAGCATGCAGGTAGAACCAGTCATCAAACCGACGACTAAAATGCGTCGGCGGAGTACGAGCCGGAATATCATTGGTCAACTGGCCGATCATGACAATTCCATGGTCGCGAGCGCAGATCATGCCATCAATATAGTCGTACTCTTTGTGAGTAGTAGCTTCCTTGATGGCAGTGATAGTAGCATCAACGCTGTCATGGTGGTAGTAAGCCAGACGAACATATTTCTTGGCCGGGATCAACGAGACCGTCAATCTAGTGATGATACCAAGAGTACCAAGAGCACCGCCAATGCCTTTGAAGAGATCGACGTTTTGGTCCCCCGAGGCAATGACAATGTCACCGTTACCAAGGACAACTTCAACCTCCCGAATAAGGTCACCGAGGTTTTCGTACTTCCACGAGCTACTCTCGCCTGAAGAACCAGCAAACGATCCACCGACAGTGATACCAGGAAACTCCATGACGACAGCGGGGACAAGACCATGTGCAATGGTAGCCTTGACAAGAGCGTCCATACCGACGTTGGGTTCAACAGTGGCAGTAAGAGACTCACGATCGACGCTGAGAACCTTGTTCAAATGGCTAATATCGACATAATTTCCGGTATGAGGGGGACGGGTACTGTTGGAGGAGCCGTGAAAGACACGGAACTTTTGCTTCTGAAGGAAGAACTTGGCAACAGCAGCAGAGACGCCACGGACGGCGATGTTGTGATTTTTAAGATCTGCAGCCGGAATGGCCATTTTGAGTGATGTTGGTGATGGATAAAAAGAAAAGAAGAAGAAGAAGAGAAGAGGAACATGATATGGCAAAATAAGATCACAACAAACACTAGACTACTCGTAGTAACTGTCAAAAATAAAGACGTACGTCATTAATTGTATACATTATCATGACTTCTATTTACAGCCATATCTCTACTCAACTTCACGTGACACAAATCCCTAGTTCGTCTTCTTTGTCAGACCAACTACCGACCAGGGCCTAAAGCGTGCATCATCAATCATGATGCCAAGAATCCAACAATTAACAGCGAAAAAGCCCAAACTAGCAAGCCACATTCCTGGGAAAAAGGTACTCTCACCCATAAATTCGAGTAAAAATCCTTGATGAAGCCAAGCAGCTTGTGAGATGACCCAAGCAGCAAGAGCAGCAAGACCGACACGAGGTTTCTCCATAAAGGTGGAGTTTGGTAACGTTACTGGGAGGAAAATCAAATACCAGAGGAAGTATTGACTGGTACAGACCTTGTTGAAAGCAACAAATGCAAAGGTTTGAGCGAGAAGACAAGTAGGGAGGTTAACTTTGGCGGTTCGAAGGGGGATTAGAACTGCAGAGAGCAGAAGCTGGGGAAGGAAAGCTAACGAGGGGATAGAGAATTTGGGAGGAACAACCAGTGGGGAGATTTGATAGAGGACCATGTTGTAGGGACTGAAGTTGTGACGATGGTCTAAACGGGTTACATGGTGAAGATAGGTGTGCAATATGAAAGGATAGCCGTAACTAAGGGTGTTAGTGGGGTTCATAAATGGTGAGTGAGTGATGACTTACATGAGATACATGGCTAGGTTGAGACCCATGAATGTAGCAAAGCTGACGACAGCTAGTAAAATCCGATCAAAAGTGAGGAACCCGGTGATTTTCTCCACCAACGTCTGATCCTTATTTTTTTCAACACCTTCCATAGTCTCCCTATCCATCCACCAAACAATTGCAGCAGCGTAAACAAACGGATAAATCTTGAAATGAACAGCCACACCTAGAGTCACGGCAGCCAGGAACGTCCGCTTCTTAACCACAGCCCAAAGTAACCCAGCAGTCAAAAGACCCAACAAGCCCTCTGAGCTTCCACGTGTACTTATAGTAGCAACCATAGGATTCCACAACCAAATAGCCGCATAACCACCGTTTCTAGCCCCTTTAATCCCGCGCATTTCCAAAATCTTCACGAGGAACCAGCCGGCAAGAAGGTCAGCTAGGGCGAAGAGGACTTTGCCGAAGGAGAAGAGAAGAGGATGCCATGCAGTAGGGAGGATGAGCCATGAGAGAAGGGGTGTGTACCTGTATGTCTCACGAGCGTATGGGCCTTCGGTGGATAAGAAACGGGCGGCATCGGTGAAGACTAGGTAGTCGATATCGGTATACTTTAACGGGGTATTAGCATCTTGCCAGAGACCGTAAAGCAGAAGGACGGCGCGGAGAAGGGTTGCTAGGGTGAAGAGAGGAAGAGGCTGGAGGAGGGAAGTTAGTAGTGACATCTTGGTAGACGGATTCCCATAGATGACGGCTGTTTCTGGATAGTCAGGAACGGGTTGTTAAAGTTGAATGTTCCACTTTGATGCGCCAGCAACTAGTAGTTAGCTACCCCTGTAAGTCGCGAACGCCTATAGAGGACCCTAAAGTGAAGATATAACCCTATGCGTGGATTGGGTTACACGACCCTGCAAACTTGCGCCATCCGGGTGTGGAGTATATCAGATGGGAGGTAAGATGGAGACATCAGAAGAGGACTCAGTTGTGTTGCTATCAAAGTTTAAAATGAGCGCCGGAGTGAAAAGAACAGCTGATGGAGAGGTGGTGGTACCGGTATCAAGAGTGGCGACGATGTTTACCAAGTTTCGGGATGAACTTGATGAGCACTATGATCGGAAAGAGAGGATAGTCAAGGTTAGCCGGGACGTGACGGCAGCGAGTAAGAAAATGTGAGTATTTATGGGTGATTTTTAGATGGTGACTAACGAATAAAAGTATCTTCTCACTACAACGGTTGAAAACACTTAAAGAACCGATTCCCCCGGGTATCCAGAAAGAAATCGACACGAAACTTACGGCTATCGGGGTTAGTCTTGCTAGTATCGAGGGGGATCTTCTTGGAAACAACCGGGATAGATATAACAGTCAACTGCGGTGTCTAGAGGAACTTGTGGAAGCGTTATCCTTCTTACATTACATACGCACACAAACGCTCATCTCATTGGAAACCCTCCAATCACTTGTCCCCGGCGGACCTGACCCGGCTCTCCACGTACAAATCTCACAATATGACTATCTCTACGGGATATTCGATTTATTCGGAGAGATGATGCGGTTTGCTACGGTGGTAGCGGGGAGAACGGGGAGTTTAGGTGGCGAAGAGGGAAGAAGTATGTTGATGGATATTCAGGAGATGGCGGCTCGGTTTGAGGTTTTGCCGGCTGTGGCGGGGAAGAGTTATCGGCAGAAAATTGAGGAAATGAGAAATTCTGTTAAGAAGGTGGAGGTTTTGGGATATGGATTGGCGGTTAGAAGGGAGGAGAGACCGAAAGGGTGGGTTCCGGATTTTGGAGTTTCAGAGGGAATGGAGGTTGAGTAGATATGAGGATAGTTACAGTTGCTTGTTTGCGTGGACAAAATAGATGTATAGCTCAGTCAAAGTGTCGTATATGTCGGAGAACTCTTGGACACGACAAAACTATACCATCTTTCAACTGCCAAGAGTAAAACCAACGTCTACCTCCAAAAGCTCCGTCCGCATCGTAACACAAAAAGCCCACAATAGAAAAGCTCAAAAACCCACGGTTCCTTCCCACCACCGAATCCACCTATATAACCTTCTTTGCCACACAGGAAAGTATCACCGAAATGACGTATAGATTCAACAAGCACGATGCTCACGGAACGGTCCGTGAAACATACATCAGTATGCATCAAACCCGGCGGCCACCAATGTTTGTTTCCTAGAATCCGGGGAATATGGGCGACGGCCCGCTTAGACGTTCTTATTTCGGATGTGTTCTTGTGTGTACATATCAAAAGAGACCCCGTGACTTGAAAAGTGTTGAAAGTTGTTCAAACTACGTAATTGAAACTGGGATTGTCGAGGCGCGGTCTGATGAGGAGTAGTTTTATAAGACAGGGGATAAGCCGAGCCGGCGGCTTTGGAAGAACCTTGAAGTATGGGGTAGGGGGTACACTATAGAATAGTTAAGCCGATGGAAAGAATTTTGGGAATTCTTAGGAATTAGAAGTTTACGTATATTGAATCAAGGACGGAATATGTTTCTTAATGACACTTTACCATGTGGTTATTGTACATTCGCTTGTTCTTACATAGGTACTTCTAAAACCATGTAAAGCACGTGTTCTATATCAATCCGACTTCGGAGTAAAAAAAATCCCTTTTAAACCACAACCAATCACTCAAACACACCGCTTAAAAAGAAAGAAAAAAACAAATCCTAAACCCAGACAGGTACCGAAAGGCAAACCAAGAAAAAAAAACCTACTGACAAAGCTAACCTAGTCGCATCCTTTAAACGCTAAGAAGAGATTTCTAACGATGGCGATCCTTTGCGGTGTGGGGAGTCCGGTGGATTTTTTTGCATGACTCTCTGGTGATGACTTACAAGGGTTCTAACGAATTGCGTAGTATTTACAATAGTATGATGATGATTTTTTTTCGTTTCTTTTCTTTTTTTCTTTTTTTGCTTTGAAAGTGTACAGATACATTACCTGTTCTAGATCTTTTTTTCACATAACGAGAAGATACTCTCGTCTTTTTTTATTCAATACTATATACCATATCTATTTCTACGAGTTTTGACTTTGTAAAAGGTCCTCGATCCCCAGAAATTCTACCGACTCGGAACATTACCATTTTATTATTCCCCTCTATTCAACGCCGTGAATACTTCCGGCAAATCTCTCTGGTCGCTATCGACAGAGCATATACATCCCAGAGAATGAAGAGAAGCGCGCTTTTGAGAAACAAGGACCGGACTGGCTGTGAATTTGACGAGTTCACGTGAGACTTCTTTTAACTTACTTTTTCTTAAAGCAAACGAACGACAGCACTATTTTGATTATTTTGGAGAGGAAGAGGTGGATTTTGAGAGAGGAGAGAGAACCATTGAAAGAAACAAGAAAGAAAAACCCACTTTATCACTTCATTGAACGAGACATACAGCTAGTCCGGTACGTGGAACTCTTAAGTGCTACTAACGAGATTTTTGCAACATGGCTCACGATTCAATGTCGTATCACGACCTGATTACTGGACAACAGCAACCGAATACATCGCCGTATAACCTTTCCCACACGGCATCATCGCACACGACACAACAGTCTACCCATTCGCATTCGCAGCCTCACCATCAGGGAAATTCACCGTCCAATATGATGTATTCGTTTCTTCCCCCGGGTACCCCCGCTTCCATATCGATAACCACACCGACAGCACCGACCCCGTCTTCTCCGCCAAGAATGTCCACCCCGGCTTTTAACATGGGTATGGATATGGGTATGGGAATTGATACATTGGGTATGGTTTCTACTGCCCCGCCGCCAACTCCCGGGACCGGTTTACAGAGATCTTCGAGACCGTGTGATACTTGTCGAGTTAGAAAGACGAGATGTGTTAGACAGGATAATGCTCTGCAATGTATCCTTTGTGCTTTCCATGGGAAGCAATGTACTTATTTGAGGGGTCCACCGCCGAGAGGGTCAACTGCTGCGAATAGACATAAGGATAAGGAAAGGACTAGGGCGGTGAATAGTGCAAGGAGAAGTGTTTCTTCGGGGTCGCCTGGAACTACTACTGTGGGAACTCCTGGGGAGAGAGATGCGAATGTGGCTGTTGGTGAAGCAGTTAAAGGGGAGATGAGCCACGGACAAACACAGGGAGGGACGCCTACTGGAGCGGTTGCTGGATTGACTATTACACAGGGATCAACGGGGTCTTCGGTGATTGACACGACAGAGACTCAACTTACACACAGTGAAAACGGCGATAACGGGGTATCACGGAACATACAAAAAGATCTTCCCCAGTCTCCGGTACACAACCACGTCCATAACCACCTATCACCGACCAACAACGCACCCAGCAACGGTCCTTCTCCACGGTCTCCATTGTCGCCTAGTCCTGAGTTGTTACCGTTACTCAGTGGTACCTTGGGCCTTAGTCTTGCCACTCACCCGGAATATATCGGCCCGACAAGTCATCGTGAGCCAGCCTTGTTGGATCTTCAAAGATATGAAGCACCCACACGGGCTGCGTCAACCGCCGGTTCCGAGCATTCTTCAACTTATGGACATCCTAGTAATGTCAACCCTATTGCCCGGAGAATCGACGAGCGTACCATGTTTTTGATCTATCCTGATGAAGCTACGGCGTCTGAAGAGAGACGTATTGCCGATTGTGACGCCGTTGAGGCCTGTGTTCGACCTATGGGGAAAGCACTTGTGGATTTATACTTTCGCATTGTCCATCCTAGTTACCCGGTGTTACACAAGGAGGTATTCGTCTCGAAGCATGCGAATTCTCACCGGTGCTTTGCCCCGCCGTTGTTAGCTGCGGTGTATCTTATTGCCTTGGATTATCAATTATATGATCCGAATATGGCGTCGGGGACGATGCAGTTGGAAAATGCGAATGGGCCGAGAGAGTTGGAAGCTTTAGCGGAGAGGACGTTACAGGCGGATTTGAAGAGGCCTAAGATAAGTACATTGCAGGCGGGTTTATTGTTACTTCAGAGACACCGACCGAATGGGGCTTCTTCCGATTGGATGTTCACGGCGCAGATGGTTGCTTTGGCTCAGGGGTTGGGTTTACATGTTGATTGTTCAGCCTGGGAGATTCCGGAGTGGGAGAAGGGACTACGGAGACGGTTAGGATGGGCGTTATATGTTCAGGATCGCTGGGGAGTATTTTCGCATGGACGGTTGAGATTGTTGAGCGATGAGGATTGGGATTTACAACCGTGTAGTACGGCTGATTTCCCGGAATCAAGTGCTGATGATGAAGATCCTACTGCGGACGGAAATATCGGGGTTGATGCGGGGAGAGATTTGTTTATACGACAGGTTGAGTTGGCGAGAATTTTGACCGAGGTTATGACGTTGTTTTATACTTCGGCTGCTACGAAGCCTGGAGGTACACTTGATAGGATGGGGGTTATGGCGGCGGTTGATATGGCTAGACCAGTCATGGGACGGTTACGAGAGTGGAGACATACCTTGCCTGCTACGTTACAGTTGGATTGTATTGAGCACCGGAAGTTGAGTGCCAATGGGTCTTTACATCTTGCTCTGGCTGCTACCGAGGCTGCTCTTCATCGAGCTTTGGTTAGGTTACTTACCCCGTCATCCCCACCGGAACTGGTCAATGCTGTACGTGCTGCGGCGACAAACCGGGTTGTTGGGGCTATTAACCTTCTCAAGGCGTTACGACCGGAACATATGGGGGCTTTCTGGAGCGGACAGGCGGCGCATCAAGTTGCTATGATTGGGAGTTTAGCGGGGTTGTTATGGGTTACTAGTGTTAGTAGAGAGGAAATGCAGTGGAGAGAAGGCATGATGACGGAGTTGAGATGGGTTTTAAGAGTTCGTGGACAAAGTAGTGGGTTTATTAGGGAAGCGTTGAGATTGTTGGAAAATGACCTTGGAAGAGTGGGGATTAACGCTACTCAGGGATTATTAGGAGAGAGAACACCAGGACGGTAGATGAGATAGTTCAAATAGAGTGTACTCTTTTTATATGTGTTGTCTGTGACTGATGTTCAATCATAGTGGTGAGATTTACTGCATTTGGGAGTGGGGCGGTCGGGCGGACGGGTGGGGGGTAGCTAACTTCCTGATAAGGATTTTGAAGGATTTTGGATGACACTGGGGTGTGAAGTTTCCGGAAGAAGTGAGGTGATGAATTCTTTTAAGATTGTCGAGTATCAAGAATCAGCAGAACAAGTCCAAGATGAGTGAAATTACAAGAAAAAGACTTCGGGTATTGGTTGTTAACCGTGGAGAGATTGCGGTGAGATTGATCAAGACATTGAAGAGACTAGGACATTACAGTTTATTGGTATACGCGAAAAACGATGCAGATTCACCAGCGACGAAACTTGCCGATGGGGGTGTTTTCCTACCAGGCCGGTCTGTTAAAGAGACGTATTTGAATCGGGAAATGATTGTTCAGTTGGCCCGAACGAATAAAGTGGACGCGGTACTTCCGGGGTATGGTTTCCTTTCTGAAGATGCGGGGCTCGCGGAGATGATTGAGCGGGCGGGAATCATCTGGGTAGGGCCATCACCGAGACAGATGAGGGAGCTTGGTGATAAGATTTCGGCGAGGAGAGTTGCGCGGGGGAGAGGGGTGTCTGTTATTCCGGGGTCGGAAATGGTGTTTGATTTGGTGGGGGCGGTTACTGAAGCTGAGAGAATTGGCTGGCCGGTTATGTTGAAGGGGGGTGGGGGAGGTGGAGGAAAAGCGGTTTGGAGGTGTGATGGGGTTGATGATGTACAGAAAGGGTTTGACGTGGTAAAAGGGGTTTCTGGAGAGGCTGGAGGGGGAGGAGTGTTTGTGGAGAGGGTTTTGGAAGGTGTGAGACATGTGGAAGTTCAGATTATTGGTGATGGTGTTGGGGGGGTGGTGGCTTTAGGAGAGAGAGATTGTTCATTGCAGCGACGATATCAAAAGGTTGTTGAAGAGACACCGGCACCATTCTTTGAGGGGACAGCGTTGGAGGTTGCGGCGGTGGAAATTGGCAAGGCTGTGGGGTATAGAGGGGTTGGGACGGTGGAATTTCTTGTGAGAGGGGGGGAGTATTGGTTCTTGGAGGTTAATGTGAGATTACAGGTTGAACATGGCGTGACGGAGATGGTTTGGGGGGTTGACTTGGTGGAGATATTATTGGGGGTTTGTACTGGCGGGTATGACTTGGATGAGTTAAGAAGTCTAGAAAGACGGGGTACGGCTGTGGAGGTACGAGTTTGTGCTGAGAGTGTCTTTCATGGCTTTGTGGCATCTCCGGGGCGGATTCTAGATTTGAGAGTTCCTGAGATGGAAGATGTTAGAGTGGATTTGGGAGTGGAGAAAGGAGGCGTTGTCAGTGGGGAGTATGATTCGTTGATTATGAAGATTATTGGATATGGTGAGTGTCGTGGAGATGCGATACAACGACTTAGATTGGCTTTGGAAGGGGTTCGAGTCACTGGGATTGCGACAAATTTGGGATATCTACGGGAGATTATCAATAGTGAGGGATTTACGAGGGGAGTTTATGATACGGGGTATTTGGAGACGATATCTTATAAGCCTGAGGTTATGGAGATTTTAGAAACTAAAGGGGAGGTTACCGTACAAGACTTCCCGGGACGAGTCAAGTTATGGCCATATGGAATCCCTCCATCTGGTCCTATGGATGCGGTATCAGCACGACTAGGAAACCACCTTGTGGGAAATTCCCCAGACATGGCATTTCTCGAATGTACAAATTACGGACCAAAAATTCGCTTCCATGTCGCCACAGTCATCGCAATAACAGGCGGTGTCGTCTCTCCAACGTTAAACTCCAAACCAATACCTATGCGTACACCTCTCCAAATGGTAGTTGGTGACGTCTTATCTATTGGGTTGGTTACACGGGGAGCAAGGGTTTATCTCTGTGTAAGAAACGGGATTGACGTGCCGAAAGCGTTTGGTAGTAGATCTACGTTTATGTTAGGGCGATTTGGGGGACATTGTGGACGGAGTTTGTTGGTTGGGGATACGTTGCCGGTTGAGAAGGGGTGGCTTGTTGATAGGTGGATTACAGAGTGTCCAGAGGGATTGAAGATTCCGGAGGCTGTTAATGGGAAGACGAGATGGCGGATAGGTGCTATGGAGGGGCCTCATGGGGTTGGCGGACATTTTACTCAGGGACAGATAGACGGGTTATTCAACGGGGTGTGGAAAGTCACTGCGAATACATCCCGTCTTGGTATACGAATCATCGGGCCAACAACCACTTGGAAGGGGAAAATCGGTGGGGAGGCAGGTCTTCATCCTACAAATGTACATGACTGTCCGTATCCCGTTGGGGGAGTCAGTTGCACGGGTGATGAAGGTGTCATACTTACACAAGACGGACCTAGTCTAGGCGGGTTCCTTGTCTGGTGTGTCATTGTCAAAGGGGAAAGATGGAAAGTCGGACAACTTCGCGCTGGTGATGAAATCGTTTTTGTGCGAGTTAATCGTGGAGAGGCAGGGAGACTTCGAGAGGAGATGGAGAGGGTTGTTATAGGGGGGCTATGGGGAATGGAGGTTGTTGGTGACCATGTACAGAGGGGGATTGTCCTTGGGAAATGGAATGATGGGGTTGCAGAGGTTGTGGGGTTTCAATGTGGTGAGGATATGGTCTTTTTGGATTTCTTGGGCGGTGTTGGGGAGATTGAGGCTGTGGATTTACGGACTGTTGTGAGGGTGTATAGTTTTGTGGAAGGCTTGAAGAATTTGGGGGTTGCTGGGGTGAAGGTTCTTTCTCCCGGTGTTAAAACGGTACAAGTCCTCTTAGACAAAGGGGTTAGTCCGGAGGACTTCATGAAGTACCTGAACACGTTACCTCCCGGTACAATCCCACTTCTTAAAGAGATTCCCACACGGTCCGTCCAGTTACCCATGCTCTATGACGATATCCATTGCGCCAACGCAATAACCACCTACCAAAAGACTCTCCGCCATTCCGCCCCATGGCTCCCTTCCAATATCGCTTTCATCGAGCGGTTGAACGGGTTACCGGCGGGACGGCTCCGGGAGATATTATTCTCTACTGAGTATCTTGTTCTCGGACTAGGAGACGTCTTCCTCGGTAGTCCATGTGCTCTCCCGTTAGATCCCAGAAAGAGACTCCTCGGAAGTAAATACACCCCCGCACGAATCGAGACACCCGTTGGCGCCGTTGGCTTGGGTGGTGTCTTACTTTGTATTTACGCGGGAAGTAGCCCTGGGGGTTACCAACTTGTCGGGAGGACGAAAGCTGGTTGGAGGGATGAGAAAGTCCCATATAGTTATGGCTTAGAAGACGAAACGGAGGACATCCCGTGGGTTTTCAGGGTGTTCGATAAGCTTACCTTTCGGGAAGTCACCAGTGAGGAAGCCTTACAGGACGCGTGTATCCAAATCACAAAAGGGGAGCCATTCAGAATCGAGGAGTACGAATCCTGGCTACGAACTATTCAACCCCAGGCCACGGAAATCTTACACCGGCGGTGGTCCTCCGCTCGTTCATCCATGCTCATCCCGCAGATTCTATCACCGCAAGACCCTCTTCCTTCCCGAATACAGCCCGTATCAACCACGTCTCCGAGCCTTCCCCATCCCGATGCTACGCCGGTGATATCTCCTTGTCCGGGGACTATTCGCGATATATACACGATGGATATCCTCCCGGAAAATACCCCCCTTATGGACCTGGAAGCTATGAAAATGCGGATACGTCTCGCCGCACATACCACGCCCCATCGGGTCCTACAAGTCCTCGTCCAAGACGGAGATGTCGTAGGCCAAGGGGACATTCTCGCCTATCTTATCTCCATTGTCCCCAGCAAAAAATAGTTTACCGCGGACGAAGTTTCTCATAGCGGGGCGGGGCGGGAATCGACCAAGTTTTTTTTTCTTTGCAAGATCCTGTTAGAAAAAAAAACACAACAAAAAAAGAACCCTAACTAGCTTCGTATGGCACCCTTCTAAAATCCTTCCAGAAGAAACTACCATTGAACAATCCACTTCACCCGTACCTACCCCGTCTCTGAAAATCTGTCATGGGATCCCGCCGGCCAAAACGGCGAGAGGCGGCTTAGATGGAAGGGGTGCGTGTATCAAGTACATGGGTGTCTATTTATAAAGAACGACGAGCACGGGGGGGCGCCTTATCGTGATGATGATGGTTGGGAGTAACTGGGTGGACTTTTTACTTTTGACATACACATCTTTGATTTCCTTTTTCTTTCTTTAGATATCCTTTATTATTGTCAGTACTTTTATTCACTTACACAGAATGCTCCTCCCATCCCGAATTCCCACGTACCTCGCCCGGTCTCATACTTTCCTACCGTCGTCAAATCTACACCATCGGGTCCTTATTTTTTCCCCTCGTCTACAGAATCGTTACGCAACCACTCTTGAGAATTCCCAACCAAAGGGGAAACCACCACCACGGCCAATTCTCCCGCTTTCCGAGATCCCGTTGGCCGTCCCACCAAAGACCAAATCACAGAGTACTCCCTCCGCGGTTTCAGCAACACAACCCCCGACAAAGTCACCAGCACAACAACCGGCTATTCCGAAAACTTTAACATCCCCGGCTACAGCTGCTGCGGTTGCGGCTGTTATTACGGCGAGTAAGGCGGTTTCGGTCAAGATACCACCGGTGGTGGAACCGCCGAGACAGAATGCTTTGACGGTCTTTGTTAAGAAGACGTTTAGTCCGGTGACTTCGGTGGTTCATGCGTATGGAAGAGAACAGAGACGGAGACCGTGGATTACCCAGATTTGGACAGCTTTAGTGATTTATTTTGCGGCGGATATCTCGGCGCAGAATATTAGTGGGAAGGAGTACGATGCGGAAAGAACCCTGAGGTCATTGATTATTGGCTTGGGAATTGCGATTCCGGGCTATGAATGGTAAGTTTCTCTGAGACGTTTCTCAAACAAGCCTGAAAAAACAAAACAAACTAACTTCCCCAGGCTTATCTTTCTCGGAAACCACTTCAACTATAAGTCACTTCCTCTATCTCTTCTGGTGAAATGCATTGTTGCCCAATCTTTTTACACCCCACTATATAACACCTACTTCTTCGGCATGCAGTCTTTCCTAGCTGGCGATTCATGGGATGAGATGGTTGCTAGGATTAAAGCGACGGTACCAACGTCATCCATTAACAGCTGCAAATTATGGCCCATGGTTACGGCTTTCTCGTTTGCAGTGTTACCCAGTGAATACCGCAATGCGTTCAACGGGTTAATTGCTATTTTCTGGCAAACATATCTCTCGTATCTTAATAGATCGGCCGAGGAGGCGGCCGAGAAATTGGGAAAAGCACATCATGGGTTGTTAGCCCATGAGACTGGTGTTGTCGTAGCTTCATCTTCTACTTAGTTCATGCTTTTAAATACTTAGACACTTATATTATAAACCCTCGTAGTTGAAGACCCTAAGACCCACATCCTGGCTAGCGGGGAATATAGTCAAAGTGCCTGCATACATGCATGATGGAATCTTTGAAAGAAAAAAAATCAACATACCAACGACAAAAATGCCGACATCAACGTCAGTTGCCCCCGTGTTATCGACGCCCGCCGAGGCCTTATTTGAGGACCCGACGCCTCCGTCCTACGAGCCGGTTGGCATCCGAACAGAGTCTTCACTTGCCGAGATCTATGAAGTGTCAAGAACCGCCCGGGAGATTCATCAAGGCGGATGGGCTCGCGTGGGGTTACAATTCCCGGACCACATGCTCCGGGATGCAACGGGGGTGATTTCGGCGTTAGAAGAGGAATTCAAAAAGTTTGAATGGGAGACGCCGCGCATTACGGTGCTTGCCGATACGAGTTATAGTGCGTGCTGTGTTGATGAGATTGCGGCTGAACATGTGGATGCCCAGGTGGTGGTGCATTATGGACGGGGTTGTTTGTCGCCTACTGCTAGGTTGCCGGTTATCTACGTTTTTACAGAGTATCGGTTGGATTTGGAAGAGACTGTGAAGCAGTTTGAGGGCATTTTTGGGAAGGACGATGAGGTGGTTGTTGTGGCGGATGTTACTTATCAGAGTCATGTTAAGGCTGTTGTGGACTTGTTGAGGATAAAAGGGTTTAGCAAGGTCTTGGGGACAAAGGTGGTTCATGAGCCTACGGCTGTTATCCCGAATCGGGTGGTGATGGGGCCGGTGGACGGGGATGCGGAGATTTCTTTGGGAGAGGATGTCCCGGTACCATTTACATTGGAGATCTCTCCACGTTATGCTCTATTCCATATCTCCGAGCCACCTACTGCTGTTCTTCTAGCTCTTGTCTCCCGGTTCCGCTCGCTTCATGTCCTACCTACATCCTCATTGACAGCTGAAGATCCAACGCGGGCCACATCTGCACTTCTCCGTCGACGATTCGCTAGGGTCCTAAGCATGGCTACTGCGGGAGTCATTGGGATTCTGGTGAATACCTTGTCGGTGAGTAACTATATGGAGTCTGTATCTCTCCTCAAGAAGAAAATTGCACAGGCGGGGAAAAAGAGTTATACGATTGTTGTGGGCAAGTTGAATCCGGCGAAATTGGCGAATTTTGCGGAAGTTGAGGGGTGGGTTGTAGTTGGGTGTTGGGAAAGCGGCCTGGTTGAGGATGATCGGGCTTTCTATGTTCCCGTTGTTACACCATTTGAGATGGGTGTCGCACTTATGGATGAGGAAGAAAGAGTTTGGGGAGCTGAATGGTGGGGTGGATTAGAAGGTTTAGATCTAGGAGAGAAGGAGGAGAAGAAACAGGAGGAACAGGAGGAGAAAGAACATATTGAAATTGGGGAGGATGAAGACTTTGAAGAGTCGGCTCCACCTGAGTTTGACTTGCGTACGGGCAGATATATCAGCACCAGTCGGCCAATGAGACAAACTACAAACCACATGGCTACAGTAGCTCGCGCTGCAAAGGCCGAGGAGAACAAAACTAGTTCGTCCCTGGTAAAAAGAACTGACGGCCAAGTGGCTCTGGTTAACGGAGTTCTCAGTCCGGGAGCAGAATATCTCCGAACGAAACGCACTTGGGCAGGTCTCGGAACGGACTTTGACGGGGAAGCTTCGACGGCTGTGGAACAGGGATTACGTGGTGTTGCCAGAGGCTACGTCATTGAGGATCAACAAGATAAGGTATAAAAAATCAGGCGTTTATATTAATAGATTACACATATGTTCTTGACTGGGAGTATGAGCGACGCGTAGAATGTCTTGAGCCGGAGCGTCTACGGGACCGCGACCGTGAGTGGTGGGAATGGCGAGAACGCGACCGGGACCGCGACGAACGGTGGCCGATGTTGCCGCGGTATTTATAGTCGGAGAGATCGTCACCGTGGAACCAGGCGGCAATTCCGGTGATGAAGAAGAAGATGACGTTCATGATTACAAAGGCGAAGGACGCTTTAATCATGGCACAGGGCTTGGCTACATCGGGGTCTAACCCGTGGACACCCCGGACTTGATACAGCGCGGCAAAGTACTTATGCCATGCGTTGTCGGACGAGTCGGAAACGGAGTTGCAGTCTACCTGACCGATACGGCGCATATAGTATGATGAGGCAATCAGGGCACCGAAGAAGCAGAGATCGGTGAAGGCGACGAATGACCCGTTGGCGGAGGTCCGTGAGTAGGAAAGAAGGGTAGCGAAGGACCAACCGAGGGCGAGAACAACGACGATGAAGGGGACAAGAAGGTACGATGGGGTAAGGAGGTTCTCGGAGTTGAATATGGATATGAACCAGGCCAGAAGACCGGTGGTGATTATCTGTGGAGTTAGCGGAGAGTATGGGATTGAGGTGGGGAGATGTCGGACTTACGAGGGTTATCACCTGGCAAATACGCCAGAATATAAAGGTTATGGCGAAGAACATTTTGCGTGGAATGGATGGATACTTAGGAATGAAGGTGTTCACAAAAAAAAGGGAGACTTGTTGTAGATAGTTATAGAAAAGTGTCTTGTCTTTGTTTATTTTTTTCTGTCTGTGCGGGGGACTTATTAAATGATCAGAGCGGCGGCGAGGTTTATTACGAGGTGGGGAGATATTATGTACAAAGTAGAGAAGAACGTGCATTTACACCCAATGTAGCCCAAGGACGCCCATCTGTCAAACCAAGTAAACAACCCCCCGGTTCCCCAGCAACCGCGTCACACCATCAAAAATCTAAACATTCTCATCAAAATCGCGAATAACTGTGCCTTCAGCACTAACCATTGACCCGGCCCGTTTATCTCCCTCCCAGACGTCCCAGCGTCGTGGCGGCGTAGCTATTGTTGTTGAACTTCGGGCACTTCCGGCCACAGGGACCCGTGGGAGCGGCGACGCTGGTGGGGGATATAGATAGCCGGAGCTGTTACCGTCGAGAATCGACATGGTTGCGGAAGCGCCGAAGGGGAGCGGTGGGAGGTTTCCGGGGGGTTGGACGGGCCATGATTGTGGGGTTTTCCAGCAGAATGAGGTGGTGTGGGGGGGTCTTTGTGGGGAGGTTGATGAGGAGACGGAGGAGATCCAGGGACATGTTAGGCCGTTTTTTAGGCGCGGGGAGAGGTGATAGGATACGGAGGTGTGTGTTATTTCTTCGGCGTCAACGGCTACTGTGGCGAGGGTTTGTAGGATTCCGTAGAGGAGGAGCCATCGTGCTCGTCGGGATATAGCCGGGTCGGTAAGACAGGGGAAATCACTTTTTTCAAAGGCTATAAAAGAACTTAGAAGTGGTGTTTGTTCAAACGATGTTGGGAGGCGGTGCATGTTTGTAGATTCTGTGTAAGCGAGGTGGATCCGTCGGGTCATTGATGTAGAAGGTGGGGAAGATGCTTGAACGGGTTGTTTCCGGGCTCGGAATATTGGTTGATTTGGAGTTTGTGGGGGCGGAGCGGGGGAGACTGGGGGGATTGAATCGGGGAGGAGTGGGTAGGGATGGGGTATATGTGGATAGCGGTTCTTCTTGTCGAAATCTAATAGGAGATCTGTCATTGGCACGGCGAGATCATCGGCGTCGAATCCGGGGGTTGTTTGGCTTGTTAGTAGCCATTTCCGGGTAGCGCGGGACTCGTTAACATCCCAGGTTACATCCCGGTCGACAAGGTACTCATATAGACTACCAAAGTCTCGTTGAAGAGACATGGCCAGAGATCGGGTTAACCAGATATCTGATGGACCAGGGACTAGTGGAGGCCAGACTCCATGTTTTTGAGTGAAATGGGATATTAAAAATGCTTGGAACCGACTGGCGGATTCTCGGAGGGCATTGGATGTTTCGGAGTCGGGAAGCCCGATGAGGAGTTCCGTGATGGAGAAGGAGGAAAGGATATCCTGTGCGGCTTGTACCCGTACCTGCATTTCCAGAGCGGCTCTATCTAACAAGGCCTTTGTAACTGGGGAAATTAAATGGTAATCACTCATTCCGTCAAGGGAAACACCTAGACTTAACATGCCAGCACAATGACCAAACGCCTCGGTCCAGCCGCCTTGCCAGCGGACGGACTCGCCTTCTGCCCAGGAGAGGATTGATACGGCGGCTTCGGGGTTTCCTTGGACTTGGTCGAGATGGAGAGCGAGGATATAAGAAATCACTTTTGTGGAGATGTCTTGGCTGGGGAGAACCTCTGTAAGTCGGTTTTGGAGAGATGTGAGAGCGCTGCTTAGTGATGGGCCGACCGGCGGGATGCAGTGTAGGAAGGCGAATAGATTGCGGGTTGTTAGGAAGAAATGGAGTTGTGATGTCCGTGTTGTATCTGGGGGGGGCGCAAAGAATATTTCATAGTGGATTGTCCCGTCTCCTTGGCTGCGTGATATCTGACTTTCAAGGAGGAGGGAAATAAGTAATGGGGACCCCGTAGCTTCAATGATTCTCGAGGAGACTCTGAAACTTGCAGGTGGGTGGGGACTGACTTGTCGAGGACAAAGATAAATAAGCACATCACCAGTGTCATCCCATAACTCCGGATCCTTGGCAAGAGCATTCCACGGGGTCGTTTTCCCAGGAAACCCGGGGAATCGTCGAAGAGTCGGTAGATATGACGTTGTCGGCGGAGGAATTGTGCCATGCGCGGTAATACTATCCGGACTAAACGGGGGCGCCTCAAAGCCCACCCCATCACCCAACGACCCAGGCGAACCCGGAAAACTCAGCGAAGACACCGGTAAACTCGTCGATACATCACCCTTCCGAAAGGTGAATGTCTTGGACAAGCCACGCCGCACATCATTAGACTTCCGATCCAGGAGGTTCCGAAAGCCGGATTTCTCGATGCCGGAGGGCTCTGATGGGCGTAGGATGGGGCGTTGGGCACGCGCGTAGCCGGGGGGTGCGGGGTGGTGAGTTGGCGAGTCGTCGCTGGATATGGAGTGGGTTGTGGAGAACCCCGTGGGAGGCGGTGATGCCGGGGTTGGCACGGTTTGGGTTATTTTTTTGCGGACGTATGCACTGCGGCCTGACATTTTGGATTTCTGGGGTTGGAAAGAGATGGGAGAACAGACTTGGAGAGGTTATGATGGGTTTCTTTGTCAATGAATATCTATGTATGTATGTACATGTATGTATATATGTCCCTCGTGAACGTCGTAACGCCCGATTATCGAGACTGCGGGCGCAACTAACCAGGGTATTATCTATCTACAACTCACGCCATTGGTCTTTTGCATTGCAGCCCTTTCGTCTTTCTGCATACATCAACTAAAAACGTCTATTCGTTGGTTTTTTCTTTTTGCCTTCCCATCAAAGAACAATCTTATCTACCTGCCGTCAAAAGAAGCCTTATCTTGTACTTCTCAAAGACTCGAAATCCGCCTATTCGATCCCTTTGAACCACATACGTCATTAGGGTCCAACCCTTATAAATAATCTCCACATCTTGATAGAAGCACTTTGTTCAAGATTCTATGGAACTTCTCTAGGGATTAGTTTGTCATTGTACTATATTTTAGTTTGATTTTGTTGTACGACGGGGAACTCAACGGGAGGATGACCGACGGATAGTGACGTAGATTGATGTATTTAGATTATGTACAGAGATCCATATATCTGTATGTTTTTATATGTACAATCCAAAAACTCACATGGGTATCTGCATACATGTGGCGTTGGAGAGAAGGAAGAAAGAGGCCGGGCGGCAGTCAAATTGACCTAGTTAGCCAGTCAGGCGGACGAGCATAAACCAGGCAGCGACCGATCCGTCAACCAACCCATTTACGCGTTCCAATTCCGACAGGTCCTCTATCAAATCCCAAGCCAAAAAACCCCAAAAAGCCTCCTAATAAAGAAAATCAAAATACAATTGTCGTCTTTGTCCTCGGTCGATCTCGAGTCTTACCCAGAAAGAGCCCAACACAAGCCAAAAAATAGTCCTTCCATCCCTTGTCTGGTCGCCCCAACCAGTGAAAAACGCCCAGCCTCTTTCGAACCTGGCCTGTTGCATTGGCTATTCATTGCATCTCGGTTGGGTGGCAGGTAGCTAGGCCAATAAGGTTTCTTGACGACGCAGGATAGAGTGTTTTTGGGTATTTTTTTCATTCGTTTTAGTAAGAGGGTTGGAACGAGATACATACATACATACATACGTATACGCGATTGATTTGCTTTGCTTTGAACCGTGGTGACGAGACAGGTCTCACGTGCGTTCGTCTGTGTAATAAGGTGTCTTGGTTGGTATTATTGTTACCTCGACTACCGGACCATACAAATTCTTTCCTTTCTTCGTTGAGATTTATCAGACCAGAGTATACATACTATAAACATCACGGTTCGTATCCTTTGGACCTTTTTTCTCGGTAGATGAAATACTTACAAAACAGCTTCACAATGTCGTTATATCCAAGAACCCCATCGCCGTTATACGATCAACACGCTTCGGACACCGACACCGGCGGTGCATCACTTCCCTCTGTGGCAACCCATGCAGAAGGGTCGTCGCGAACAACCAGTCCTGAAGGTCTTGTAGGCCACTTAGCAAGAAAGAAGACGGCACAGAAAGAGAGAGCTCATGCACGAGAACGTCAGAGCAGGAGACGGGGAAGTGCAGTGGCTCCAGCTGTGGGTGGGCGTGAAGTCAGGAGTGTACGGGCAAGAGTACGGCCGAGAAGGAAGGGAAGATTAGATGAGGGAGAGGGCTATCAATCGGACGAGACGGTTACTACGTCCTCGATTGTTTATCATCCACGACAGACGGGGATGGCGTCAAGTAGACGGCCGGTGACATTGAGGAAGCAGACGCCCATGCCCGCGGTTCCGATGCCGCCTAGTGACGAGGAGGCTGATGGGGATGAAGACTCTACGTCATTTACGGAGGAGGATTCGTCGTTTGTCTCCGAGATGACTAGTGACCAGGTGGATACCACGGGGGACATATCGACACAGGAACAGTCAAGTTTTGAGGAAGAGTCCAGCTATGAGGAGACCATGACATTGGAAGATTCCACACAGGATATCTCCAGGGAGGAAACCCCCGAGAACGAAGCACTAGCTGTGACGCCGACACAAACGAACCCGCTACCCTCTTGGCCTGAACCACAACTACCTCCACAACCACTACCCCAAGTCATCCCAAATCGGCCTCTATACACAAGTCCCTTCGTCCAGCCACGCGAAGCTCCATATCCACCAATTTACCAACGCCCTATACATTTCCCCGACCGGGAAACTCCGCTCCAATATCGTGGGGCTCCACGTCCACCACCATCGGCTGCACCATCTACAGCATTCTCATTTGCTGCGCCCACATCGATCATGTCTGGGGCAGACTCGCCTGCTTCGTTCCGTGATGGAGGCTATAGTGGGGGATTCTCTAGATCTGTTTCACGGGGAACTACGAGAAGTATCCTGCACAGAGGGAGTTTTCCACCGGCGTTTTATTATCATGCTAATGGGGTGATTCGGCCGGGTTTGTCGAATTCGGTTTCTATGTCGAGTATTCATTATGAGGGACATTCGGCTAGATCGTCAGCTTCGGATGTCACGGCTATGGAAAATGTTAGGCCGTATCGCAGAATGGATTATGCACCGTCTACGTCACAGTATAGTCCCGCGTCATTCGGAAGGTTCGATAATCGACAGAGTCACAAGCGGTTCCAGACAGAGATGTATCCGTCTACCTCGACTTTCGACCAGCCGTTTTATTCCCCGGATTTGGCGGGAACAAGTCAACCACATATGCGTGCTTCTCCAGTATATTCTGCCGCTCCGCCATCAGAATCACAGTATTCCTTCCAGAGTACCCGCCATATAGATTCGCCAGGGCCGGTGTTAACAACTACCCCGCCCTACGCCGCACTGCAGAATGATGTCCGGCGGGACATGGAACAACCCACCCACGTGCAATTTGCCCCCTTCTACGACCGGTCCCCTAACAAAGTCGATCCCGCCAACCTTTCCCATGGACAAGGCCCCTCACTTCAGCAGGATCTCCCGACCCCCGATTCCACACCGCCCCAGGGCAAACAGGGCCAATATGACCCACATTACGCCGAGATCCAGCCCCATCTATACCAGTTTCTTCCCAACCAGATATACCCCCAGCAAATGCAGAGTGCGTCAGGCGCCAGTGGCTTCTACGGTGGCTTTGAAACTGCCGCCGAGGAAACAGGGTCACCGGCGCTTACTGTCACGCCCCCGTCGATCTATGCGTCGATCCCGTCCCTTTCGAATCCTGCGTTACCGTTGGGCACTGGCCCTGGAAATGCCTTTGCGGGGGCGCCCCAAAATGGTCCGTTTTTGTCAACTTCCAATCCTACTTTGTATGCTTCGGCCCAAGGAGGTGCATTGAATCAGGGAACCAATGTGGGTATTTCGCAGCAGGGATTTTATCAGACACCAACTTACATATCGCCTCAACCAACCGTTGTTAAACCCCTGCCTCAACATATCCGACCTAAACTAGGCGTGGAAATTGCCCATCCGTTGGCTCAAAGAGTCGTTAGAAACACTGACGGTCGTGCAGATTCGTTTGTTACAGCGGCCGAGGAATTATCCTCGTCGGAGGAGGACCCACGGCGTTTGGCAAGTGAGACTGAATCCGACTTTGAGATATCGCCAACCCCATTGGGGCCCACACGCAGACGGGTTCAGGGATATTCTACCGGTCCTGTCGACGGGTCTTCTGATTTGACGGTGCGGGAGCGTAGGGAAGACAGCTCGGATGATTCGACGAGTGGTACACGGACACCACGGACTCGTCCACCAACGCAGCAGGCTCAGTTTGTCGACTTTGATGGGAATTGGAGGGACGGTGCCGGCTCGAGAGCTACCCAGACTGGTAGTGAGTATTCATATGACGACGACGCTCGGGTTTATGAAGACGGGGATTCTGTCCTGGACGGCGAAGAACACGAACGGAGTGTTGATATTGAGTGGAGAGAAATGAGGAGTTTCTCAAGACAGGTTGTTAACCCGCCTATTGACGTGTTGGAACACCGGGTTTTATCTGCCACGAATACTGTATTGGCGGTGTCTCCAGTGTTAGTAGGGGGAGAAGAGGATCCCGCGGATGGATATGGATATTCTGGGTCGCCGTCAGTGGTTGGTACGGATGTTACCATTAGGCGGGCCATGTCACCTTTTGACGCCTCAGATAGCGAGGAGGACGCCGTGTTTCACGGAGATATGGAAGATGCTCGGGAGGACGAAACACGTGGCGGTGTAACGGATCAGCAAAACGAGGCGGTCTCGAGGAGTACCACTGCCGATACGTACACGGGTGTATCGGACGTTCTTCGGGCGTTCCCACTGGCGGGAAAGACGAATGGACGACATACTTATGAGACGCAATCGTTGGATGGGTTAAGTCAGTCTGGTTCCCCAGCTCTAGGGAATCAGAATATGGAGGGGTCTCCCAGCCATATTAACCCGCTTTTGTTAAATCCGCCATCGCCTGTTAACGGGAGGAATCCGAGGATCTCACGCTGGAGTACATCTGATTCATCAGCAGGCAGCTCTGTTGCTGCGGAGTTGAAGAGACATTCTATTGCGTCGACGCAGTCTGGAGGGTCTTCGAGTGCGGGTATGGGGTCGTTAGTGGAGAATCTTACGCCCAGGAGAGCGAATACGTTGCGCCATATGAACCGGAAGATTAATCCTTACGACTCAGAGTCAACTGAGGGATCTCCCGATTCAGGGAGTTCCACGCGGGAGTCAGGTGTTGCGTTGACGGGGTTGCCACCACCGCCGGTACCAGTATTCACTCAGAGACAGCCGGGGGTGGCGGGGTTACAGCCACGGGCAACAAGGAGGATGATTCCACCGAAGACCAGAACAGGTGGACCGAGACTAGCGATGGGTACTGGCGGGAGAATCGAAAGGAGACTTACACCACCTGTCAATTCGAGGTTTTCACCAAGACAGATGGTCCCACGACATGTTCCCCCGGCGGAAAGACCGGTTTCTAGGATCTCGTCGAATACAGAGCGCTCGAGACATACACCGCCGGTTTCTTCGGCGGGGTTAATTAAGGAGGTTGAGGATCCGCTCACGAGGAAGGCGAGCGTTTATTCGAATACATCGGGGTATAGCGTTAGTGATGCCCGTACGAGGAGGGAACTTTGTGATGCGGGAGCTGTCCCGGTGGTTCTTATCCCAGAAAGAAGTTCCTCTGGGAGACAGAGAGAGTTGAGATGGAGAGAGAGACCGGGAAGTGGCGGGAGTTTAGCTGTGGCTTACACATCTGGAGATGGCCAGAGACCGACTACTGGAGGGAGTGTCAAGGGGCCAGGCCAGGAGAAGAATGTTGCGGTGAGAATTGAGCCACCGAGAGATTTGGCTGGGGAAGACGTCCCGGAGGGGTTCTCGCCTACAAGGGTACATAATGCAGAGTGGCATGGCCATAGAGCATTGTCTAGTGAGGATATTAGGAAGAGGGAGTTTATGATTAAGACCCCATTTAGTATTGCGTCGATTGAGACGACGGGGACGACACTGGAGATGTCGGAGGCCAAGGCGGTGAATATCTATGCCCACCAGAATTCCTCGGTACTCATGGTTGATAATGAGTCGGGCAGGCCGTCAGGGTCGTCTGGAGGTGAGAGTCCCGTGGGAGAGGGATATAGACGAGGCAGATCAAGGACACCTTTGGGTGACAGGTACACGGAGAGTCCATTACGGAATCCTCGAACTCCTCCCGTTCCCCCGCCTCACAAGGAAATGGTCGATAAGGAACGTGAACGGGCGGTCTTCTCACCGGTGCAACGGGTAGAGAGTACCGCGCGGAGAAGTCTATCTGCCGTGCGTAGGGCTCTTTCCCGGCGTCGGGACTCTGTCGATTCGACTACCGAGGATCGCGCAAAGGGGACGTTATCACGGGCGTTTACTACCGTTGGTAAACGGAATAGACATTACCCACCTGCTTCCGGAAACCGGAATATCCCCGGGTCTAACCAAGGAGACATTTCCCGATCCAACAGCGACCCTGTTCCACGGCCATCATCCTCGTTATTCCGCCGCTCGAGAAGTGTCACAGGAGATGGGTCTAGACCGGAAAGTTCCCAAGGTCGCCCTGTTTCTCGCGCGGGAAGTATCACTCGTGGTTTATCGAACCGCTTGCGCAGCTTGACGGGGGGTCAACAGCCGGAGGAGGAGGTGTTGGATAAGGATCGGAGAGTTATTGGACGGAGTCCAAGTGGGACTTTGAGGGTTGTTAAGAGGGAAGACGAGGAGGAGGAACATATGCATCAGAGATCGGATACGGCACAGTCGAGTCGGTCGGCGAGGTTGTCGTGGATTGTCCAGAGTAGACCTATTGTGGCGGCGCAGGCGGGTGTTGTGGGTGTTAGAAATGGGTTAGTGGGGTTAGGACGGAGAGAGAAGAGAGCGAGGTAGATAGAGATGTTAGTGAGATGGTATGAATGTATTGAATGTGGTATCTGTTCCAAAGCAACGTCCTTCTTCATAGTCTATACAATGTATCCTAGCGCCGGTCGTGACGGTCCATGTACCGGTCATGCCGGTCGTTAAACCGATCGTTATGGCGGTCATTATGGCGATCACCATGTCTATCACCACCACCACCGTGTCTATCCCCACCATGTCTCTCCGCAGGGAACCCACCACCGAACCCTCCCTGTGGCGGCGGCGGCGCCCCTTGAAACCCACCCTGCGGGAGTCCTTGAAATCCTCCTGGCGCGGGAAAACCCGCCGGGAACTGGAACCCCGCAGGCAACGGCGGCAACCCGCCTGGTCCGGGCAACTGCGGCAACCCACCTGGCCCAGGCAATGGAGGGAATCCTCTACCGAATCCACCGGGTGGGAAACCTCCTGGCGGGGGAAAGAAAAATGGAGCACCCGCGGGAGGTCCACCGGGTGGAGGCTGGGTATGTGCGAGCATGGGGTTTGTGTGGGCGAGGCCTTCGGCGGCGTAGGATGAGGTTATACTGTCGATGACTGATTGGGCTTCTTGGGCACCCAGGCGTTCGTAGTATTCGATTACATTGCGGATGTGGTTGCGGCCGGTGTTATGGGCTTTCCGGACCGACATGGAGTCGTGGGTTAGGTAGACATCGCAGTAGTCGCAAAAGACTAAATCGAGAGGTTAGATAAGATCAAGAGATTACGACTCATGGTACTTACATTTTGGCATTTTGGCGGGTTTGTTCGTGAGATGGATTCACTAGTAAAGCGCGTGAAGGCGCGATTGTAAAGATTATTGCGATGCGACAAATTTGAGTTACTAAGCAAGGCTGGCATACAGGGGTCAAAACATCACGTTTCACAACACAAGGGTTAGGGTCATGACGAGAAAACCAATATCAGGTCACTAAGAAACTATGTAAACACAACCCAAACGCCCAACGCCATACCGTAAAACACCGTAGAACACTGCGCCATACAGGCCAAGTTAACCGTCAAAACCGTAGATAGTCTTACCCTGTCGTTGGAGGGTATGAACGACCTAGAAGAGGTTAGTAGGGGAAGAGAGCAAGAAGAGATTGGATGTCGTACATCGGTGACCATAATGGTTGAACGTTTTGCGTAGTCGGCGCGTGTGACGCATTCACGGATTAGAGATGCAAGACGGGAGCGGAGCGCATCGCGAATGTCGGTGTAGATTCCGGCAGAGATACGTTTCACACCACCGCGACGGGCGAGACGGCTATGGAGGGTTAGCTTCCGCGTAGTTGATGACCAGAGAGAGCAACTTACCGGATGTCAGGCTTGGTTATCCCATATATCCGATCCGTGAGAATTTTTCTAGTCTCGTTAGTCACCGTTCAAAAATTGGCTGCCCACGACATCTATACCTGTGTCTCCGATGCTGCTGCGCCAACCCTCGACCGGGCATAGTCTTCCCCAAGCCCGGCATACTCTTTCCCAATCCTCTACCCTCCTCCCGTACAACCCTCCGATAGATAAACTCCCCTTCACTATCATCCTGCTCCGTATTTTCCACAGGATAAACTCTCCTCCGTGGCGCGCCAACACTCTTCTTCGCGCCATCACGTCCTGGCGGTTGGGCTGCTGCGGCGCGCGGGGTCTTGGGTTCGGCGGGTTGACTTGGGCGGCGGCGCGATCCCGCGTTGCTGAGGCTGTTGCTATGGGTGCGGCGAGCGACGCTGGTTCCGGTGGGCCGGGAAGGTGCCGGGGGACGACGGCTGGCGGTGGCGAGGCGCGGCATGGCGTCTGGTAATTAATATGATGGTTTCTTTGGAAATTGAGCGGTGCGGTTCATAGGTTGAAGATTTTTTAAAGGGAGGGTGGTATAGGTACAGTATGAATTTAGACATTGATGAGTTCACTTTATCGTAAGATGAGTAGCGTGAAGTTTAGATAACCCTTTCGTAGGGTTAGCCACATTATATTTTGCTTTTCTAAACATGGTATGATTTTATACGAAGTGGCAAATTTTAGATATGTAATTCATTAACCGTTTTTACATTAATTACTATAGAACGGATACAAAAAAAGTCATACAAGCAGGAAACGCCACCCAATTAGTTAAATTGCCATTTACAGAGCCAGGATAGCGGCAACGACGCTGAGAAGACCAACGCCCGAGGAGACAGCGACGACGACAGCGCCAGAGGCGGCGTCCGAAGCAGAAGAAGACGAAGAAGAGGAGGTAGAAGAGGCAGAAGAACCAGAGACGGAAGAACCGGAGCCGGTGGCGGAAGCAGAAGAGCCGGAGCCAGTAGCAGCGGAGCCAGAGGTGGCAGTGGCGGCACCGGTAGAGTAGTAGTACTCGTTAATGCAGTCAGCGATGCAGGTGGTGTACTCGTCGGTCTCGGCCTGGGTACCGTTACCCTGGGGGCAGGCGGCAACGCAGGTGTTGGTCTTGTTGACGTCGTCCTCAGAGGGGTTGGGGACCTATAAGTGGGTTAGTTAGCGTAGTAGAAGAGAAGGGTTTGGATAGTGAACGTACGGGAACGCAGGCAGCACGGCAGGAAACGTCGTCCTCGGAGCAGGTCTTCAGGCACTCGATGTCGGCGGAAGTCAGGGAAGAGGCGGTGCTGGTGGCAGCGGAAGAGGTGGTGGTGACAGACTGGGCGGCAGCAAGGCCGGCGAGGCACAGAACGAAAGAAGTAGCACGCATTTTGATTAGAATTAGGGTGGATAGTGGTAAGTGAGTGTGGAACCTGGTAGGTAGGTAATGTATGTATGTAAAAGAAAGTGATGATGGTGAACAGAACTAAGATGAGCAGAAGAAACGGGAGAAACTGGCGTTTATATGTACGCCGAAGAGTACTTAGTTGGAGAGGGTCAAGGGGTACTCCACGGTTGCTAGGGGGTGGTGTGGATTTCGGGAGCTTATTTTTATAGTAGTGTCTTGTTTTCTCGTATGGATTGGATGGTAAACAACGCGTTATAGTGGGTGTTTTATTACTTTCCGTGTTGGATGGATGATAGTCGCCACTAGGTCCGTTCCATTGTTATGCTTGGATGATAAATGTGGGCAGTGGAATGTTGTTGGAGTTGCGAGTCGTTCTCAGAACCTCGTGTAGAGTTACTTCCATCTTGTTATACATATGTATGTACATACTCGTTTGAAGTTTCTACTTCAGTCTCCCACTTTCTTTCTGTCTTTTTCTCTTGCTCTCTCTCTCTCTAGAAACTTTCACCAAAATCTCACCACCACTCACCGCACAAGCCACCCTCGTGTTCCCCACACATCAGTCACAATTCCAGGGGTCCCGTCCAGGGAGAAAAGAGGCAAGAGATGAACGACCTACCGGCCTTCCACCGCCCTGCTTTGAAGTCTTCATCGAGCAAGTGAATTCCAGTGATGTCAACGGGGCGTTCCAACCTTCCAGCTCATCAGCGCATTACTTCTCGGTAGTAGGTGGTTTTTGAGTCTCAAGATGAGTGGTTAATTTCCTTTGCGCTTAGCTGTATGGGCTGGCATTTTAGGCTGTGTTTATTTTATGCTTTTGGGTTTGGCGCTAGTTGGAAGGTTAATTCCTTTGGTTAGGCCTGCTTGTTTGCTTTTTACGGATAAATGGGTTGCTTGTCTACTTGCTTGCTGTCTACCTGTACGTTTGTTTGTTTATACACACATGATCTTGCAGAGAAAACGCACCGAGAAAAAACACGCCCGTCATAGATATTTCTAGACCTATCGTCATAGTTTATCCGTCCGTGTCCACACAAAAGAACCATCCACCTCAGAACCGGTTTCTGGCCCGTGCTACGTGGGTTGGGTAGTGTTAGCTACGATACAGACATGGATGAAATTCTAGTTAGCCTGGCTGGCTGGCAAGAAAAGTAACATGCATTACATGGAGACCCCGAGCGAGGTGCTTGGCTTGGCATAGTCGCCTATGGTTGGCCGTACTTGATTTTTCGGTAGGCGATCGGCGGTTGGGCTGGACTATGAGGTAACATTTCCTGTGTGTTGGCTCACACCACTTGATTTGAGGAGGGTTATTGGCGGGTTAATGAAGGTATGTATGTAATTAGAGGCACTAAGGATGCAGGAGGGAAACGCCTGATTTACAGGATGTCTCGAGGATGGTATTAATGAATTGATGGCCCCCACTGATGAGTAGATCTAGGTGGCTGGAATATGGGGAAGTAGCCTGGTTGTTTGCCAAGGACAGTAAAACGGTGAATGTGGAGAAGGACTCGAAGTGGGAAGTGACAGGCGACCGGAAACTTTCAGAAGGGATACCATTCGCCCGAGCTGGTTACAACGTAAATTAGCCAATCCGATTATCTTTATAGGTATGTATGTACACAACCAGTTCTACGGACATTTCAATGGAAACTTCAAAAACTACCTCCACAATCCATGCGGAACCCACAGATCCGAGAAAACCGGCAACAGGGGAAGCCTGACGAAGATCAAATATGATGTGGTTTGTGTTACGATGGACAGGTACTACACTGATTTATATACGGATATGTAGAGAGGAATCTTCCCGACGTAGCTTAGAGAATGATTATTCGGAGGGTCCAAGGACTATTTGCATAGGAGATGAATAGCCATACAGATAATGAAGTATAGATGGCCATGGATATGCATAGAGTCTTTGGTTCAATCAAGAATACCAACACATTTTCCACACCATATTCTGCCTATCAACCAATCCAACATCAGGATATCCAACCACCAACAACCGGCACTACACCTAGCTGAAACAAGTCCGTTGAAATACGTTACACCACTAGGATCCCGTAATACAAATGACAACTACCAGACCTCCAGTTTTCACGCTAGAATACATTTTGATCAGGATTTCAAGACAGGGAGAGAATGTCTTGGGAAGATGACAGTCACTTGTGCGACGAGGCCTCATGGTCTCGACAGTTTGTGTCGGTTTGGGCTGGGACGGAAAAAAAGAGGGTTGGGGAGTATAAACGTGTACTTCGGTCGCTGAATTCCCCATCCAATGCATCTATCACTCTTCCATCCCGCCGACTTAATTCTCGAAGATGTATACTTATACTTCAATCGCGTCTTTCTTGATCTGCCATACCAATTTCAATGCACTTACCCGAGTCTAGTCTGTTCGAGGGGACCTCAACGACACCAAACTAACATTACGTCGCACAAAGAATCTTGGAGTTTTTTCAATGGACACGACGGTTCATTCCTTTCTATTCGATATATGCAAATACCCAAACGTGGCGTAGTCATGAAACAGGACACCCTCAAAGACGCGAAAGACACAATTGACATGGCTGCTAAATCCTACGTACTGAATATTCACACGTAGTCGAGTGTGCCAATTTCATTTTTTTCATTATCTACACAGCCATTTCATCCTGAACTTCGTGATGCCAAACTTCGTATTTCACCGAGAATCCTACCAACTAGTGGCAAACTTGGATCTATATGGACCATGTGTAACGATGAGTGCCACAGTTAACTGACAGCTGCGTGGTAATTACTTGGATGGGACACTATTTCTTGTGTACCATGAGCAAACACATTTCTATTTCGCCTCATGGCCGCCCACCGCCTCCGTGTCTTGCTATCTAAGTACATACATACACATGGATTGTGCCCTTTACTTGCCACCCTATTATCCCTTACACATGTCATCGCGCAGCTCCCTCCTACAGTCACCTATCATCACATGTCTTTTGTCATTTCTTCAGACGTCATGTTTTATAGATAGGCAGATGTAACCTCATTATTAACCCTAACGTAGACTTCGACTTTATGACAGCAAAGTTCAGCACAAGTGGGTTTGTTAACTTTGTCTTTGATTCATGTAGCGACCTGTTTGTTTCTCGCTAGGTTCATGAGGCCCAGACACGATAGATTTTACTAATGCTCTATGAATTTGCCGTCTGGAAAGGGTACATTACCAGAAATGTAGCGCTGAGTATTTGAATGTATCACGTGCATATGTAAGCGTTGAACCAGGGACAGGAAAAGGCAGAGAGAGAAACCACGTCGTATCTATCATAATGTGCAGGATGTAGATGTCAATCGACAAATGTCCGGCAAGGAGGCAATTATCAAAGTTGGAATCGTATACAACCATATGTACACTATCGCGTCTACTGGACTGCTTTTCCGTGTTGCCGCCATCCCATATCTGAGTGAGGTCCATCAAGCCTGGTGAAATTGCCTATGCTCCTTTGACAGCACAACGTGGATGCCGTCTCATGGGCTCAAACTTCCGCCTTTATATTTGTTGCGCATATTCAAACAAAAACATGTCCTTCGGTAGGCTTTCGACGGCAAAGATACCCCAGAAACAAATCCTTTAAAACAAGTGCGAGGATCCCTTGACAGGATCACAACCACATGTCTCGATGCTCTTCAACGTCTGGCGGACCACCCACTCATACCATAGTTCAAGGATTTCGATATGAACGCTTTCTCTAATCTGGTGAAGGAATACCAGAAGTTCCAGAACCTTGCCGTCATACTCGGGGCAACTTCAGATCAGTCAGTGGGGCAATACACAAGCCTTACTATCACAACATTGACTGTGCTATTATCTTATACTATAGTGCATTCAATCTGTCTTCTTGATCACCGCTGGCTGTATCTTAGTAGCAAAACAGTCCGAAAAGTGTACCAATGGTTATCAGTCTTGATTCTAGATGTTTTGGCAATTCATGTGCCATGGAAGCAGCTTCCACAGTATTGGTCACCTTCTATAAACATTGAGCTTAACCCAAGACAAGAAGAACTTTGCCTAAATGTTATTGCTCACGGCAGGTTCACAGAGCTTTCCAACTTGATTTCCACACTTGATAAACACAACGCTTGGGATCGATTAAAGTGGGCAAAACGCCAAGAAAAGGCCCTACAGCAGGAAGTTCTCTATATCAAGAGTTTGTTGGATGCAATTGTGGGGATTTGCAACTGCAAACGGTAGGATGGACTCATGTGTACTTTACCGCCCATGCTTGCCAGCAAACAGAACTTACTTGGTGGGTTGACCCAACGTGCCGACTTTCAAGTTAAATGGACAAACCCGGACATGTTTGAAACATTGAGAAAATGGATGCGAGTCGACGCCAACCAGCTCATGTTAGACGAGAGTTCGCCGCCTTTCTGCGGAACACGGAACAACCTGGGGACATGGTTTATGAAATCTCTACAATTTCAGGCATGGAGAAATTCCGCTCCAGGTACAAATGATAGATTCTTGTGGTGTTTGGGTGGTCGTAAGTTTTCCCCACGTTATTTGAAGATTATATATAGTGCTGACATGTCCATTAGTTGGTATGGGGAAATCCATTTTGATGTAAGTATACATTGTCGTATTCCGAACTAGACTGTTTAAGCATTTAGCCTCGTGAGTTGATGTACTGTACTAACCGCCACCTTATTAGGGATGTTGGTTCGTCCCGACTCAAAGCACAGTTTCAAGGTCTTCCCGTACAAGAGCGTCCCATTCATGTTGAAATTTTTTTCTATTCGAATAAGCTATGTCTCGAGATCTGGCTATTAGGTGTCATTCTACACGACATCATGAGCCAGATCAAAGTTCCGACTGACTTTATGGCATCGATTTATGAACAGATTTGTGTGGGCGATGTTCCACTTCCCGATTTTGAACTTCTCTATCAATTACTTCAAGATTTAGCCGTAGTGTACCAGATTCACTTTTTCCTAGACGGGCTTGACGAGTGTCGTGGACTTGATGAGGGCCATGCTTCGATGACACGAAAGATTATTCATTCGTTGATGAAACTCAGTCCTACGGCTCGAATCATCTGTTCTTCACGCAAGACTTCGGCCATTAACGAACAAGAATATCCTGAATTTACCTTTTGGAATATCAAGGCCCACGACTCTGACGTCAAAAACTACGTCAATTTCAAATGGGGCTCAGAGCCTGGGCAAAATTCACCCGAAGCTTTAGAGACAAAACGGGAAATCATTAAGCGCGCAATAGCTAATGCCCAAGGAGGGTTAGTATTACGTGTATTGACTTGTGGAATTACTACTGACTGGCCATCCTTTCTAGGTTTCTGTTATTATCCGCCCAAACTTCCGAAAAATGGGGCCTAGATCTATTGCCCGCACTTGACGAAATCCCACCCGACGCTTTCGATCGGCTTGAGAGTACAGTTGGCCGTATCCTTGGTACACCACAGTCTGACGTCATTCATACAATTATGGCATGGGTTGCCATCTTAGAAACGGTGTCAGTATTAGAGGACCTTCTCCACATAATACCTCAACTACCCAGATCTAGTCTCACGTCTATATCGTCTGTTATTGACAATAGTCTCGGTCTTTTAGAACTTACACAAGACCGTATTACATTTTCGAGTGTGGCCGTGCAGGCCTTCGTTATGGTCGAGTTCTAGAACTTGTTTCCCCATTTTGAATCTACCGTGCGAGCCCAACCAGTTGATTCAAATCCGGGAACCAGATCGGCACATTTGCTGGCTAGGTTTAATTCCTTCCAGAAACGCCAACACACCATAAATCCTAGCATCTGCAACTAGACCCGCCCTTGTACATAATGTAACTGCATCAATTAGGTGCTCTCGAAACTTAGGCACATGTTCGCCAGAGCTCTTTGCACATAGTACCTTCATCACTGCATCTTTGTGACTTTTGTCAGAAGCGAGTTCCAACTGCATGTGCTTTGCACGTTAGTAATTGAAGTCTCCAAAGCCTTATGCATAATCATACAGTTTTCGTTAGGTTGTCCCCAATGAGTTTCATGCAGATAGTTACCCTTGAGCTGCTGGTTACCTTGCAAATGGGACTTTGAAATCCATGGCCCATGAACCTTATCCGTTATTGAATGTACATCTGGACAACGTCGAGCTCAAAGTAAGCGAGCCACAATTTGGTTAATCCAGTATAGTGAGGTGTTAGGTTTATGGAATCCTGCATAGTGTGTGCTCAGATTGTCCAGCGTGTGGCTCTCGTGCATCCAGAATGATGCGAATTGTTCTTGCGTGAGGTTGAAGAAAGCCCTCATTGGACTTTAGTCTTACGGGAGACGACACCAACAGTCTTTAACAACAGTCCATTTGCATATCTCCAATCGTTGGCCAAGACAACCTCACCAGGCAAAGAACAAATCACCCCGCAACACCAAAACCAGCGGAGTTCCCAGGCAACCACATCTATGCAATTGTCCACTGTGATGTCTCCGGTTACATGGGTTCCTGAAATCGACGATGGAACAGGTCTTTCTCTGGTAACACAGAAACTTGGCAACGGTCATGTACTACAGTTGAAGTTTAATCCCGCTACGTAGGTTCCAAATTCCCGGCACAGTGTTATGACGTGGCAGTAGAACTCATTGGTGTAGATAGAAAAGTAA
>JMSH01000079.1:0-112744 GCA_000712465.1 Huntiella moniliformis
CACCATTAGGGTATGTCCATATACTAACATCATGGTTCTATAGGGGTTGACTTCGCTGTCATTTGCGCTCTGCTTTTGCTTAACGCTCTTGTCGGGTTCTTCCAGGAATACCAGGCCGGTTCTATTGTTGATGAGTTGAAGAAGACTCTGGCCCTCAAGGCCGTCGTTCTTCGTGATGGGTCTCTCAAAGAGATTGAGGCCCACGATGTTGTTCCCGGTGATATTTTGGAAATTGAAGATGGCACTATCATCCCCGCTGATGGCAGAATTGTCAGCAATGACGCCTTCCTTCAGGTCGATCAGTCTGCTATCACAGGTGAGTCTCTCGCCGTCAACAAGCGTTACAGTGACAACACCTTTGCTTCGTCGTCGGTCAAGACTGGTAAGGCTTTCATGGTTGTCACTGCTACCGGTGATAACACTTATGTCGGTCGCGCTGCTGCTCTGGTTAACCAGGCTGCTAATGGTCAGGGCCATTTCACCGAGGTCCTTAACGGTATCGGTACTGTTCTCTTGGTTCTTGTCATTGTCACTCTCTTTGTCGCCTGGGTCTCTTCGTTCTACCGGTCCAACGCTATCACCGACATTCTCCGTTACACTCTTGCTATCACCATTGTCGGTGTCCCCGTTGGTCTTCCCGCCGTTGTCACCACCACCATGGCTGTCGGTGCCGCCTACCTCGCCAAGAAGCAAGCCATCGTTCAGAAGCTGTCTGCTATTGAATCTCTCGCCGGTGTTGAGATTCTCTGCTCCGACAAGACCGGTACCCTCACAAAGAACAAGCTTTCCCTGTCCGAGCCCTACACGGTCGCTGGCGTTTCTGCTGATGACCTGATGCTCATCGCTTGTCTCGCTGCTTCCCGGAAGAAGAAGGGTATCGACGCTATTGACAAGGCTTTCCTTAAGTCTCTTCGGTTCTACCCCCGCGCCAAGTCTCTTCTCTCTCAGTACACCGTTGAACAATTCTTCCCCTTCGATCCTGTCTCCAAGAAGGTCACTGCCATTGTTGTCTCTCCTGAGGGTAAGCGCATGACCTGTGTCAAGGGTGCTCCTCTGTTTGTTCTGTCCACTGTTACTGCCGATCACCCTCTCGACCCTGCCATTGAAGCCGACTACCAAGAGAAGGTCGCTGATTTTGCCAGCCGTGGTTTCCGTTCTCTCGGTGTGGCTCGCAAGGTTGACGGTGGTAAATGGGAGATTCTTGGAATCATGCCCTGCATGGACCCGCCTCGTCATGATACCGCTCGCACGATCAAGGAAGCTCAGCAGATGGGTCTCTCTATCAAGATGCTTACTGGTGATGCCGTCGGAATTGCTCGGGAAACTTCTCGTCAGCTTGGCCTTGGTACTAACATCTACGACGCCGACCGTCTCGGTGTGAGTGGTGGTGGCGACATGTCTGGTTCGGACATTTACGACTTTGTTGTTAAAGCTGATGGTTTCGCTGAGGTTTTCCCTCAGCACAAGTACGATGTTGTTGAGATCCTCCAGAGCCGTGGGTACCTTGTGGGTATGACTGGTGATGGTGTTAACGATGCTCCTTCTCTCAAGAGAGCTGACACTGGTATTGCTGTTGAGGGTGCTTCTGATGCTGCTCGCTCCGCCGCTGACATCATCTTCATTGCCCCCGGTCTTGGTGCTATCATTGATGCTCTCAAGACTTCTCGTCAGATCTTCCACCGCATGCACGCTTACGTTGTTTACCGCATTGCTCTCTCCATCCACCTTGAGGTCTTCCTTGGTCTCTGGATCGCCATCATGAACCGCTCGCTGAACATTGAACTGGTCGTTTTCGTCGCCATCTTCGCTGACATTGCCACCCTCGCTATCGCTTATGATAAGGCTCCCTACTCTATGAGCCCGGTCAAGTGGAACCTTCCTAAGCTTTGGGGTATGTCTGTCGTTCTGGGTCTTGTTCTCGCTGTTGGTACTTGGATCACTGTTACGACTATGTACGCTGGTGGTAAGAACGGTGGAATGATTCAGAAATTTGGTAACATGGATGAGATGGTCTTCCTCCAGATCTGCCTCACTGAGAACTGGCTGATTTTCATCACTCGTGCTTCTGGACCATTCTGGTCATCGATGCCCTCGTGGCAACTCTCTCTCGCTATTCTCGTTGTTGATATCCTTGCTACTTGCTTCTGCATCTGGGGTTGGTTCGAGCATGGCGATATGACTTCCATTGTCTCGGTTGTTCGTGTCTGGATCTTCTCCTTTGGTGTCTTCTGTGTTATGGGTGGTATTTACTACCTCATGGAGAGTTCCAAGGGGTTCGATAACCTTATGCACGGAAAGTCTGTCAACGAGCACAAGAAGCACCTCTCGGAGGAAAACCTTGTTGTTGACCTCCAACGTGTTGCTACCCAGCATGAGCAGGCTGCTTAAATGATATGGATGATATGATGAAATATGATAGTTATGGCAAAAAATAGAGTGATGATTTAGATAAATAATTAAAGTTTTTTTTTCTTTTTTGCAAATCGCGTGGTTTATGTGGTAATGTGACATGTGTTTATGTTCCAGATGGAAATGGAGATTCTAGACCTCAAAGGTACCATTCCGAGGGTATTCAAGAACAAGGCTCGTCCTTGTGCTTTGGAATGGATCTTCCAAACTTGGCACAAGTGTGGCGAGACCGTGGCGATTGGAGATGCAATCAATAGACACTTTTTTTTTGGATTTTTCTCATTTGCTACACTCGCTGGGTCTAGGGGGGCTACACAAGAGTAACAAATAAGAACAGTCTAAATATTACATGTTAACTACACCTCGAATCGCCGTAGTCTCACCACACTCGTGATAACTTTATGAGGGCTATTTCTAAGTAAAACGACGAAGAATGCTGTTTTGTGCCTGCTGAGGGGTATTTGATATAAAGTCACTAGTATTCAGAGAGCATTCCAGATGTTGGAGCCTCTGCTGGGATAACAAGAGAGAAAAATTCAGATATTTCCTACTGCTTGCACCTCGAATTGCCATGGTCTTGCCACACTTGTGCCAAGTTCGTTGAAACTATTACCAAGCAGGAGGACTAAAAGTACTGTTCCGTACCTATTTGAGGTTGCTCATTGTGATTACCAGGCACGATTTATACACAACTGGTTATTATTCATGAACTAACTCACAATACTCATGAACGACCGTCATGAAAACTTTGTACGTCCGAGCCAGACGCCACCCCGCAGCCCCTCAGGCGACCAGTAGCTAGCAGCAGGACGTGCGAAGTACATTGTGAGGATTGTCAGTCAGGCGTAGCAGCAGCGACTATCGATGATCTCAATATCTCTATCTGAATACTCGTAACTTCATATCAACTGCCTCTGAATAGGAACGAACCGGTACTTTTCGTTCTTGTTCTTGAAGTTAGCTCTAATACACTTGGCACAAGTGTGGCAAGACAATGACATTCCGAGATGCAGGTAGCAGGTAGTGTTTAAACTGTTGCTTCTTCTTGCGCCCATAGAGACATGCAAGTCGAAAATGGTGACTCAAGGCCTCAAAGTTACCAGTCCGGAGGTGATAAGGAAGAAGTTTCCCGCACATTGTTTCTATATAATTTGTGATCACACACTTGTCTAGCACATACGACCATAGCCTGCGGAAAATACGGGGTCCCGTCTGCTCCCCCATAGTCAAGCCACAGAGCGCTGGATTAGTAGTACGGTGGGTGACCACGTGCGAATACCCGGTGTTGTATGTTTCTTTTTTCGCCGGCACATCGGGCTTAACCCTTGTTGTCGGCGGTCCTTATCGATAGGTGATGTGGGGTCCACCTTTGGCCTAAATAGGAAACAAGTAAACAAGGGGACATCAGGCGCGATTCAACAGGTAATTGAGGCTGACAACGGCAGTCACCAGTGTCCAGGAAAGCATTTCTTTTTTCATTTGTGAATCTTCATCCATTCATTTTCTTCATTCACCACATTCAACGCCATGTCGGAAAAGCCAGTCAAAGTCAAAAAGAGCAAGTCGTCCAAGGACAAAGACAAGGATGGCGACAAGGACGGCAAGAAAACACACAAGTTGGCGTTGAAGGGCAGTTCTCGTATGGTGACAGAGTTTGTGAGTTTGGATGGGTTGTTTGGTATCGATGGATTGCTAACTGACGGGACAACAGTTTCAATACTCGATTCATTCAATCTTGTAAGTTGGCAAGGCTGAGAGGCTGGATTGGTAGAGGAATGGGATACTAACGGATCTCAGATTTCAGAGAGGTGTTTACCCGGCTGAGGACTTTACTGCGTAAGTTTGTGAGATGAAGTATTATGGGATAAGTGCTAATAGTTGTGTAGGGTCAAGAAGTACGGGTTGAACATGCTTGGTATGGGATAATAGTAACTAATAGTGCACGGTGGACGATTCAACTAACGATGAGTTTAGTGTCCTCCGATGACCAGGTGAAGGCCTATATCAAAAAGATTATGGGTCAGTTAGACAAGTGGATGCTCGGTGGGAAAATCTCCAAACTGGTGATTGTCATTACTGACAAGGACACGGGTGACCATGTTGAGAGATGGCAGTTCGATGCAAGTTTTCATTTTCTCATCATCTTAGCAATAACACATCTGCTAACTATCAACAGGTTCAAATCTTCAACGCCAAACCCAAGAAAGTCACCCCAGCCGACGAAAACACACCTGCTTCCAATTCCGCCTCTCTCCCCGCCGGTAGTGCCCCATCGGAGTTATCCCCGGACAAGACGGAAAAGGAAATCCAAGATGAAATAGCCGCCTTGTTCCGCCAGATTACCGCGTCTGTCACGTTTTTGCCGCAGCTGCAAGGCGATTGCACTTTCAACGTGTTGGTGTATGCTGATGCTGATTCAGAGGTGCCGGTGGAGTGGGGCGATTCAGATGCCAAGGAGATTGAGAATGCTGAACGTGTGCAGTTGAGAGGGTTCAGTACTAGTAACCACCGGGTTGACACTATTGTTAGTTACCGGTATACCGGGTAAACGGAAGTGGCACGGCTTTTTGGCTGAGTAATCTCGGACAGATAGCCTGGTAGTATCTCGTGTTTGTTGGTTTTCTTGTTTGTTATAATACCATTTTTGTCTACAGAGAGCGGTTGCTCATGGTTATGTTCGTGCATTTCTCTTTTCTATTATTCCTTTCATGTATTCTCTATACTTTCTGTCAACGCCTGGTTCCGTAGCTTTGGTAAAGAATTACTAAATCACAACCCCATATCAGCGTTGCCAGCCCGTCCATCACCCGGCTTCTCTCCCTTCCTGCCACCCCCTCCATCGCTAACTCTGCGGCTCAACTTCACATACAGCAGATCTACAAACAAACCAGTCGATTCCGCAATACTTCCCATCATCCGGGTACCTGTGACAAGAGGAACGAACCTGTTTCGGCCAACAGTGCTCCGATGGACGGGCGTGCAAGTCCCACGTACCAATTGGAGAATTCCATTGTGTCAGACAGAAAAGACTTGACAGGCGGGTGATTGGAAGGGTGAATCGAGTGAGAGGAGAAAAAGGATGAGGCTCAACTGTTGGATGTTTCGAATGGAGGGGGTGTAGACGGATTGGAAGGCTGATTGACTTGGGATGAACTGGATTTGCTGCAGGTATCATTTGTAGAAGCTGGAATGGTTATTTAGCCTGAAGCCGGGTAGGAGAGTGTGCTGAGGGAGACCATTGTTCCTTTTTCCTTCCCGACATGTATAATGAGATGTCTATATGGGTAGTTCTCTACCGGCGTATACCCACTCGGCTGACATGTTACATGTAACTTTCTAAAGAAACACCGTTACTTGGCTTCTCGCAAGCCCCTTCATACATGCAAGTAATAATCAAAAAAAGGAAAAACACCCCAAAAACCTACAAACACAATAGTCCGATCCCATATCCAACCCCTCAAAGCCATGTTCTCCAAAGGCAAGGAAGGCACAGAAGAGCCTCAAGTAACAGAGCTGACACTCCCGTCTCCTGCATCTAAGCCGCAACAAACATCACTCAAACCCAAATATTCTGTACTACCACAACTTATCAACATCATCATCCTCATCAAAACTCCACACCTATCAAAATGAATATATTCACCACCACTCAGAAAATCAAAATCGTCATATTCAATCTCCCATCGCACAAAGGTAACCCCAACCCGAACCTTAATCATCACAAGAAAACTTTCCCCACAAACTGGTAACTTCCTCATGCTTCCCCAGATTCTCCCCACAGCACTCGGTCTTATTACGGCCCTTTTTTGTTACGAGACACCCATTCTACAGAAAATCGAGAAAACAAAACTAGACCCATGACCACATGACCACTTCCAAAACCAGGGTCATTTTAGAGAGCAGATGAATTGGTCAAGGGGGGGGGTGTATGTTTTTTTGTTTTTTCTTGCGTCTGTGTCTGTCTGGACAAACGTGACAACAGCGCTACCCAACGCTACGCTGGGTTGGGGACGCTCCCCGCAAGATCCAACAGACAGGCGAGAGACGAAAGGATTTCCTTGCTTTGACAGCGCCATGTACGGAAATAGGGGGATGGCAAAAAAGTCAATTACAGCCGTTCCATAATTCTCATTAACCCTAACTATGAACTTGATTAAACCCTCTTGAAGAAGTAAATGTAGGCAAACTTGGCCATCTCATCCACATCAACAGCCCGAACAACCTTTTCATCGTTGAAGAGAACCCAGGCTTCCTTCCCGTCTACTTCTTTGCGAATAAAGGCAACATAATGTCTGGTACGTGAAGCGTTGTTAGTCAAATGGTCACACATGGTCTCATCGCGCCTATTTCCCCTGTAAAACTTACCCAGTATGGATGCTGGTACCCTTGTGGCACACCAGACTTTGAAGTCTGAACTCAGCTGGTCCCTCAGTACCGGCAAGCTTCTTCTCACCATCTACTTCCTCTACATCTAAACCTTCGTTTTCTGATACACCTTGAGCACCCGGGTTATCAAAAACCCACATTACAGCCGCTTCAGTGTTTCCGTTCGTCTCGCGCAACGCTTGTCTCGCCACCTTTTCATCGAAGCCCATGGCCGTCAGATCGGCAATCTTATCTGGTGTAGCAACGTCGGCTTTACCCCCCTTCTTCGTCTTCCCCGCGTCGGCCGGTAAAGGTTCATCAATGTCTGCATCTTCCATGTGTTCAAACAACCAGTTCATCGCCGCTTCAGGGTCACTGTTTCCGGTGGCAAAAAGAGCCCGGTCACACCGGACGGCCGGCATTCCCATAGCCATCAGCGACTCCTTAGCTGCAGCATTTGGAACAAATCCGACCTCTTCCTCGGCATCCTCTGGAAGAACCACTTCGTCTGCTTGGAGACCTTGCGACTTGTAAGGGGACATAGAAAAGGGCTCAGTGGGGACAATGACGGGAACATCTACCTTGATAGGAACCCAGTTGACGATAGTCATCTTACTAGCATTGACTGTAAGGACATCCGGGAAAGTCTCGAAGAGTTGTTGCTTAGTGAAGCCGTCCTTGCTATGGCAAGCACCACATGTCAGCTCAACCTTTTCCTGGGCTGTAAACCGCTCAAGACATTCCTGGAGAGTGACTGAACGGTACTCGTCCTTCTTTTCTTCGCCCTCCGCGGACTCAGAAGCCGGTAGCTTATCCTTGGGAACATCCACGAATATGCTCTCCTGCTCCGTCACTGTATACCGCACCTTCTTGCAGCTTAAGCACTGTAATCTCTGTTCAATAGCAAACCGGAACTTCTCTGTTGGATCAGAACGTTTGGAATCTTTGCTGGACTTGGTGATTTTGCTGAACAGATGTTGCAGCAATTCGAATGCATCTTGTTGCCGCATAGTTGAGAACTCTTCGTGGCCACGTCCGACAAGGTGCTTCAGCATGGCTGGTGCTATGCCTCTTTGGTGTACGGGGTCTTCCGTTGACTGAGATACTGCAGCTGCAGCGGGGTCTGCCTTTGAGTACCGACCAGACCACAGGCCATCAGCAATCTTGGCTAATTGTGTCTCCAGATCTTCGGCGGGCTTGTCTCCCAAATTCAAATCGTCTTGAGTGTAGTAGCGCTCTTTGAAGGCTGGGAGATCAAACAGACATTGTAGGATACTGGCAAGGTAGCAACTGTTACCGAGGTTCTTGAGACCAGTCAAGCCTGGTCCAAAGATTGGTTGCAGTTGTTGTCCATCACTAGTCGTCATACTGAAATCCCAACGCAGGTTCTGTTCGATTTGCATTTCCGTCAAACTCTTCTCTGTCTTCTCACGTTCCGCCAAGTTGATTCCCCAATGAGCTAAGTGGGGTGCCAAGTTCTTGTCGACGCGCTCCTCATCACACTTGTAGCAGTACACATCAGCCGTTCCCTCGGGGGTAATCGAGCCAAGCTTGACCGCTACTCCGTGGCCTGAAGACGTAGCATGATCTAGACCGTGCGAATTGCCGTCTACACCGCCCATCTGCTTGCGTCCGCAGCCGAGATTGCCACACTGCAAGCACAACCACAGGTTCTGATCCAACTCACAACCAGAGCAGTGGCCCAAGTCACCGGGTTGAATAGCCTTGGCTGCATCTTGCTCGAGGGCAGTGATGTGTTGACACTCCGTCAACTCAAGTTCCCAAGCCTTAACTTCCTCCTGCTTCGAAAAGGTGTTGGCCTTCATCAAGCCGGAGATGACGCCCGCCAAGCGTTCACTGTCCTTGTCCAAGTCCTGAGCACACTCTAAGCAACGGGCTGTGACCGCCACATCATATCTGTCCTCGTCCGTCTCGGCAGCAACAGCAAGTTTTGTCATCTTAAGCGGAGGTGAGCTGCGTTCACGAACTTTGCGGGTGCGTCGGATGTTGGCAACTAGCGGGTGACCCGACATGGAGGCGTGAAGAGCAGCATGGCTATTGGGACCAGTGCAGCCACCGTTGAAGCATTGCAGGCAAACGTCAAGGCCGGTTGGGTCGTCAATAGAGTCGAAGCACTGAGTACAGTCTTCACGATAAACGGCCTGGCTAGCCGATGGCGGGAATAGGTCTGGGTGGTTGGTTGGGCAGGGTTAGCAATAGATCTATGTACGAGCGAGTGATTTTGTCTACATGGGGCCACGGATGGAGTGACATACTCGTTGATTCCAAGTGTGTGCAACTCATTGTTGCGGTGTATTCCAAGCTAAGCTTAGCCGTAGGTGTTTGAGGCCAAAATTATAGTAAACAGAAGTGTTAGTTAGGTCAATTGTTAAAGGGTATCAAGATCTTCTAGCAGCTGTCAAAGTGACGTAAACATACATGTCATGCAAGGCTGCGATGGAGCCTGATTGCCTTGTATGCCAATGCCCCGCTAAGAAGACTCCAAGAACAACCTGTGAATCCATGTTTGGCGGGGCAGTAGATTTTTTTAACATAAAGGGTTGCGCTTTAACGGTACTGGTAGCTTGCATAAACACTAAGCCGAATCTGGGGAACCCCGCAATTTCGTTGCACGCGCCTGCCAAAACGTCATTCCCCTGTATATAGTCTATCTTCTTCCTTTTTAAAGCCGTTGTGTGCAGATCCCATGATCTGCCAGTACTGTCAAAGTCTTGCAACCTCAACCCACTCAAACAACATGTCGCCAATCAAAGATCGACGAATTTGATACATACCCTAGATTCGGAGGAACCCTAGATCCAATGTATCCAATCTCACAGACGGTAGAAGGGGTGGGAATACTTCTCTTGGTTGGAGGTCCGAGATCCATCAATCCAATAAACAAACACTCAGGCTAAAAGCATTTTTTTTCTTTTTGGTCGAACATGCTGCCACTCATCGATCCGAGCTTGCCGGCCAAGATTGAAGCTATGTCCCAATTACTGCGGAGTAGTCATGACAGCCAAGCTGTGGGTTAGGTATGTATGGAATTGCATAATCACCTCTATTGCCTCTTCCCCAGAAGCATTGATCTCTCAGTCTTCACTACATGACGGTCAAAGCAGCCCCGAAGCGGCGTCTAATGCTGCAGGTGGGACTTGACCCCCTTTTACGAGCCGACCAAGTGACATCTCTTGTTCGTCATCAGACATATGAGGCCTTCTCTACTATAACTTGACATACATACATAGGGGCAAGAGGACGTATCGTGAACATATCTAATGGGCTAAGCACAAGATATAAGAAATGGCTATGATGACTTCTTTCATGTAGAATCGTATCCATGACCGTAGAGATGCATACAAATAGAACCAGTTGCACGCTGTTATGCAGCTCCCCCTTCGGTATGCATCATTGTCTCCGCCACTTGTGGATGAAGGAATAGAGGGTCCGATGAGAAATGTAACTTATAGTTGGGCTTTAAGGTTTTGGGCATCTACGTCAGTCTAGATAGACATGCAAACAGACAATTGAATATGAACTTGTATGTATCTCAAACAAATCACTCAAGAAAAAAAAATCCAATACCAAGATATAATTCATCATGTTGCTACTCACCTTGCAACAGTCAACACTGCTTATTGCTCAGTTGAGGGTGTACAAAGTAAACAATGGGTTCCACAGGATGCACATGACAGTGGCTGGGTATTGCACGATGGGTTGACGGATCAAGGGGGAATGCATCAACGAGGATAAGGATGAACTCTGGAAGTCTCTTGGCAGCGAGGATCTTTGTTGTCACCTTGGACTGGACGGTGAGAAAACACTCGACTACCCTCGGTTCCAGCTCCAATGAATGAATAGAGCGAGCCCAAGAAATCAATTTCGGTCATCCGAAGGAGCTCAAGCGTAGGGCACCATCAGGCAAAGGCCTACGGAGGACGACGCCGAGCGTAGAAGAGTTTCTGGAGAATAGTGGCACATCAAGATGGTCAACAAACAAGGATAGGGGACGGTAAAGGTGTGTTTCCAGATCAGCAGATTGGAAATGAAAGAGAAGGAAGGATCGGGATTGTGTGCTGTTGCCTCATGGTGAGGAAACGTCAACGTTGCTAGGGGGTGTACTCGATTGTACACTCCCTGGTACATATGTATGTACATAGATATTGGTCCGGGCCTCTGAAGGAAGGGGTGTGTGTGTTCTCGCTGTGGTGACGAGCATTGGCATGTACAATACCACATGAACGCCACCGGTGGGTATGGAAGCATGTTGTATACAAGATCGGGAAGAACTACCCCAGATATTCGTAACGACGACCCCACCAAAATCTCCTCTTTCCCCGCAAAATTTGGAGGTGTCAATCTGGGCAGATCCGCTCAGAGAAAACTACGCTCACATGGCTTTCCGATGTGAAAGACTCCAAGTTTTGAGCATTCAGGAGGACCATGTGGTGAGGCTCCGAATGAGGCTCTTTGGTGATGTTCCTTGCGGCGAGGACAAAGTGGGCGGATGATCATGATGGGACGGACGGGAGACAAAGCAAGTGCGCGTCGCACGGAAAGTAAGCCTGCATACCATACAATCAGCACAACACTGGCTCTGACAATCGGCCGTTCTCGTCTACCTATCAAGCCGTAAATACTATGTGTAGTAATTTTCAAACGTGTAACCATGGTGGAGCCGCTTATTCACTATCCTGTAATTCCCCGCACTATCCAACAAATCACTAGTTTTGTGGGGTAACAAGGGAGTTGGATGTAGCTTGGAACTAGCAATAGAATGATACGGCTTCCGAGCCGTGGCGGGTCAGATTTCCAAGCCGAAGCAAGGTAGGATTTTGGTCGAACTTGGCTCATATGTACCCGATTCCAATTGTGAAGCGAGCCGAAATGCATACCGGTTGTGAGTGCGTATTATACCAAGCCAAATACAAAGCAGATGCATTCTCTTCGCCTGTCGGCCCTTTTCGTGGCAAACATGATTTACTTGAAAACCACATGCAGACAATTCTTATCTTCAAATCCACAACTGGTAAGAAATATAGGCGATCATGAACAAATTCAACCCCGCAAAAAACAAACCCCTGTCTACTCAAAATCGCTCCCCCATGGGGCAGCTAAACGGTGCTTGGCCACCTGACTGACTGGCCCGGAGCTTTTTTTTTTTTTTTCTTTATTTCTGGGGGATTTTCTATATACCCCGTGGTTTGCAATCGGCCCTTCCAAGGGTTGCCTTGTTGGTTGAATCCGGGGAAGAAGGAGTACTCCGGGTTGTTAAAACTTTCGCTCAACATAACAAGTCTAATTCGGGCAAGTTCAACCCTTCCATCGTTGTCGTCGTCGTCGTCAATCCCAAACAACCAGGGCGTGTCAACTTAGCAAACACGACAGAATAGGATAACTAGAGGCAGAATGGAACCCCACAAATTCATTACCACAAGAGATCATGTGGTGTGATGACATGTTGTATTGCCGGAGGGTCTCTGGGAAAATTCCGCGCGGGGCCGCTATCGTGGCTCTAAATTTTAAAAGGAAAACACGAGATTGGCTATTCCCGTTGGCGTCCACATGCTATGTGCGTGCGCATCTCCAGAAATTTGGGATTTTGCGGAGAGCAGCATTCATTTCCCCGCATTAATGACAAACCCCCGCAAAATTGAGTCTAAAAAATATGTCAAATCATGAAAAGTCACGATGATATGACGTTGTGAAAAATTGCAGCTTACTCAGCAAATATCGTCAAACGTCGTCGGATAATAAGGAAATCTAGTTTGAATTTATCCGGCTATTGTCACGTCGGCAGATACACACACACACTCACTCTTGTGCAGTTTTACTTTGTTTGGAAATTTTCTCGCTGGTGTTGGAGAAGAGACAACAGATCTTTTCTTTTTTTTTCTCTACATATTGGAGAGCCTCAGGACGAACGGGGGAAGAGCTGACGAAGTGAGCTTGCCGGCCCGCTAGAGCCGCGCGATTTTGACGTTGGCAGCTGCGAGACGAGAGATGACTTAACTACTCCAATCACGTCTTGCAAAAAAGTTCAAACATGTTTTCCAACCCAATGACGTAATTTTTCGCATCCGAGGCAATGACTGGAATTGTTGTCGAGGTCGAGTCGTGTGTTACATACATACATGTTAACACAGAGAGTTACTGCCACCGGCCACTAAGAAAAAACGCCGAGAGTGAATCAAGTCAACTGACGTCACCTCGTCATGTGTCTTCTCGTCCCCGGTCAAATAAAACAAGGCCGCCCAGCTGCTTCCCCAGACTCGTCTATACCCCAGAAAACACTAGGGGTATGGTTAGCTCGTCTGTATCCCTCCACACGATATTCCCAGAACGGCTTCATCTTCCAGATCTAGACCAGAAACCAACACCCCGTCAAATCGGCCCGATTAGAGACTGTTGTTTTCTCTTTTTTGACTAGGGGCGTGTGCCGTAGATGTTTCCCTGGAACAAGCAAACCCCACAAAGTCAACTTGTCCCAGGTGCGCCTATGTGAGGAAAAAATGCCCCTGTAGTCTGTCAGCTCCATCATTCTGCATATGGCCCCATCATAAAAGGATCTCTCTACTGCATTGCACTGTATTCTGTAGTGGTCCAGACGCCCAGTATGGGCCTCAATGCACTAAAAGAAAATTTGCGATGGTCGCAAATCCGGATGGTTCTCCGGTGACAGCTAGCAAAGCCACGCTACGTGTAGGAGTTTTCCGTGTGTCTAAAGCATCTGGTCATATGACCATTTAGTTTTTTCTCGCGCTAAACAGAAACAATGGAGGGTAAGGGTTTATCAACCAACACGATACTGTCCAATTTTAGAAATCGCGTGGTAACATAGGCGAAGGCACATGATTCGGGGAATGATGTTTCCGGAAACAACGTCATGACGACAACATTGGAATGGAACACCGGCGAACGCGCCTCTTCGAATAACGCGTACCTGTCTCATCGTTTACTCTGTCTGTCCAAATTAGACCTGCAAAGTTACCCTGATGTCAAAGAGGCTGTTCTGTTACCTCCTCCGTCCCGTCTCAAGACCGCGTAAAGTGCCCTACTTTCCTCCCCATCCGTGCCGTAGATGGCACCGTTCCTTGGGGCACAGCCGTTGTGGGAATCCCATTGCGGACAGGCACAGAAGGACCCAAGGGGAAGGGCACATTCGGTGCCTGTTTCGCCTGTAGGTCCCAGCTCATGGCGATTTGGCCAAGTAATTAAGACCCCGGGGATGGCTCTGGCTGAGGCACAACTGTTTGTCCCGTGTGTATTGTATATTGATACTGAGCTGTAGAGAGGCACAAGTATTGGCAATCTAGAGTGTAATTTCTAGCGAATCCTGTGGTGATCATCGAATGAATTTGTGGGTATGTAGCTTAAGGCTGTGTGCCAAACCCCCGGACGATCTTGTTTCTCTGGGATTGAGGAGCCCTATGAACGGTTTACGCCGGGCGGATTTCCCTCTAACAAGACCTAGATCGTGGTCTATACGGAATTACATATCCTCGAAGTCAACGCATACCTCCGCACCAAAACTAGACTTTTTTAAGCCACATGCCAAACCCTGTTTGTCATGACATAACAACACTAACTCGCGTGTATGTATGCACGAAATCCACGTAATTGGTCCACGTGACCCTTTTTGATTCTAGAAATAAAACAAATCACTATCCACCACCGTCCAAGCTCTTTTGTACGCGGCACGGGACCGAGTGTGGTTTCAAAGAAAAGTTCACTCTGTTTACTAAGTTTGAAGGGGTGCGCGCACATGACCGTGATGTGAGACGATCTGTGACGGGGCTATTGAGTGTCTGGTGTTTCCAATTCCATAGGGTGCTCAACTGTGCCATTTTTTGTGCCCGGGCAAGGGATAAGCGCTAGGTCATTGATGTTTCGATTTTCGCAGCCTCCTGTGCGGTAACCCTTTCCCATGAATGACAATCGCCCAGTTGTGCACACAATCATGGTCTGACAGCAAGTCTCCCGCCTGACAAAGAACCCAGTCGTCATGCGTCGTCAGTATTTTGGACGGTGAGGCTCAATGATGGAGAACGCTTACTGGTGATCACCCCATCCCTTTGTGTTGTGTGCATTGGTTTGGTCAAGTGACCTACATACAGACCCGCAGAGCCGCGACATCAAGAAAAAAATTGAACGTCAATTGGTAAACGTGCGGTAACCCCATGTTATTTGAGTAACCCTATCAATGGCCTTGAGGAAGATCAGCTTGGGAATTGGAACAAACTTCCCCAGAAAATACTACCATCTAGAATAGTGGGTCTCTACCAAGCGAAGAAAAAAATCCTCTTAGCCTTGTCCTCCACAATTACTCACGATGCATTCAGAGGTCGCAGCATTCCAGACTTCATCGCCAAATTTCGTCGTTTGTATCCTTGCAGATTTACACTTTTAGAATGCATTCACTGTCAGAGAATGCACTACTGGTCGGCCACTTCCGAGTATTCCCCCCACAATCGGCCTCACGATGTCTCGTGATCTATGTATGTCTGCAGATGAGCCTCTTCCAGTCCATCCATGTATTCGCTTCCACCGGTGTTTTCTCTTGGAGAAGCACATGATCAATACTGAATCCAAGAGGGCTCCGCTCAAACGTGAGAGAGTCTGGACTGATGGTGGGTCTCTCGCCTAAGGGGCGAACGGAACTAGGTTTGGAGTTTGTCTTCTACTACTATACGGTCTCTCTTCTCCCCACAACAAAACTCTTGTTACCAAATCAAGAACCCACAAGACGGTCATCGCGGCCCAACCACACACGCCCTTTTGTTAGCCTCCTAATGTTGTAGTTTCTCCCTCCCTCCAAATCCCCACCAAAGTTTCCCCGCAATGTCCTCGATCCTCCGTAACCAGCGTCGAACAAGAGAACACACACCCTCCCCTGCTCCGGCACCTTTCCACTTTGGGACAGTCTGGGGAGAGGCCGAAAAGCGCGGGTGTGCGCTAAAGAGAGATCCCTGTGTTTTGACTTTTACCTTGGTTTAGGGTGTGTGCGTTGCTCTCATGGGGCGTGGCTGCAGGTGAAAGCTTGGGGAAGCGGGGAGTGTAAGTTGTGCTTTGCGCTACTCTCCGTGCCCTTCCCCATATGTCGATAGCTTCTTGTCCATGTATATAAAGATGTTGTTCCTCGCTCGGTTCTGGTTGTTGTTTTCTTCTATTCATCATCACTCTCATCTTCACATCTCTCATAGTCTACTGGCTTGACTACAACTCTTCAGAGTTTTTCTCATCTGTATTACTACTTTGATATCTTGATATCCCTTACTTTTATTTATTCTACACATCACACAAACACACACAACACATAATAATACAATGCCTTTCTTGGTTGCCCACGACAAGCAGCCCGGTGCCGTTTGGCCCGCCATTGCTGTTGGTCTCTTCGCCGCCTTCGGTGGTATCCTTTACGGTTATGATACCGGTACCATTTCCGGCATCATTGCCATGGTAAGTCTTTCGAATTCTACTCTACAATATGTACTTGACAGTTGTTAACAATATCTCTTTCCTCTCTATAGAAGTACTGGCTCAAGACCTTCTCCACTAATGGCAGAGATACGATCACCTCCGGCGAGGAGTCACTGATCGTCTCTATCCTTTCCGTCGGTACCTTCATTGGTGCTCTGTCTTCCCCTCTTCTGTCTGACCGCATCGGTCGTCGCTTCGGTCTTGCTTCCGTTACCTGGGTCTTCAACCTCGGTGTCGTCCTCCAGACCATCTCTACTTCGCAGCCCCTCTTCATTGCCGGTCGTTTCTTCGCTGGTCTTGGTGTCGGTCTGATCTCTGCCATGATTCCTCTCTACCAGTCTGAGACCGCCCCTAAGTGGATTCGTGGTCTCGTTGTCGGTTCTTACCAGCTTGCTATCACCATCGGTCTTCTGCTCGCTGCCATCGTCAACAACGCTACCCACAACCGCGACGATACCGGCTCTTACCGTATTCCCATTGCCGTCCAGTTCGCCTGGTCTTTGATCCTCTTCAGCGGCATGATGTTCCTTCCCGAGACTCCCCGTTTCCTCATTAAGCAGGGTAAGGCTGATGCCGCCGCTAAGTCTCTCTCCCGCCTTCGTCGTCTCGACCAGGACCACGAGGCTATCCGCGAGGAGCTTGCCGAGATCATTGCCAACTACGAGTTTGAGATGTCCCAGCGCGAGAGTGCCAGCCCCTTCGATGCCTTCAAGCCTCCTATGCTGCGCCGTCTTCTTACCGGTGTTGGTATCCAGGCTCTCCAGCAGCTTTCTGGTGTCAACTTCATCTTCTACTACGGTACTAAGTACTTCGCTACCTCCGGTATCAAGAACTCTTTCACTGTCTCCATGATCACCTGCTGCGTCAACACTGTATCTACCTTCCCTGGTATCTGGGCCACTGACAAGTTTGGTCGTCGCAACCTTCTCCTGGCTGGTGCTGTCGGTATGGCTGTCTCTCAGCTCATTGTCGCTCTCACTGGTACTCTGTCTACTGTCCAGGACCCTATCACCGGTGAGCTCGGCACCAACAACAAGTCCGCCCAGAAGGCTGCCGTCGCTTTCATCTGCATGTACATCTTCTTCTTCGCCTCCACCTGGGGTCCTCTCGCCTGGGTTGTCTGCTCTGAGATTTTCCCTCTCCGTGTCCGTGCCATGTCCATCGCTACTACCACTGCTTCCAACTGGTTGATGAACTGGGCTCTGTCCTACGCCACTCCCTACCTTGTCAACTGGGGTCCTGGTAACGCCAACCTTCAGTCCAAGATCTTCTTCGTCTGGTTCGCTGCCTGCTTCCTGTGCATCGTCTTCGTCTGGTTCTTCGTCTACGAGACCAAGAACCTTACCCTCGAGGAGGTCGACGAGCTTTACGCCGAGGTTCCCCAGGCCTGGAAGTCTATTGGCTGGAAGCCCACTCTCAAGTTCGCCGACACCAAGCTTCCCGATACCGACAAGCCCGAGCAGACTGGCGAGCACGTCGAGACTGCCTCTGCCGAGAAGGTCTAAGTCGCTTGACTATCTGTTCTACTCTAAAAATCTCACTGGGCTCGCTTTTCTAGCGCCTGTACTCAACCCGAGGCGCCGGACACCTCTTCCCATAATGCAACTGGGTTGACTTGTTACATCTATGTTTTGTTTTTCTATCTGTTTTTTCTATTCTGCACCTTCATTCACGGTTCTTGGGCAACTGGAGTTTTTGTCTTTTTTTAATTCCCCTGGGACAAATTGTTGGCGGTGATTGCTTTTCTGGCTTGGTTCTGGTTATCAGTCGGTTGTTTGGTAGTCTACTCGCGGTAATATCTCCGGAGTTTGTTTTGTACTTCTTTAATCTGTTGGATTTGTTTTGGTTTTTACTTGGAAAGGAGTATGGTACTATAGTACGGCATACAAAGTTTTACATTCAGTTGCCACTTAATGATACAAGCATTGGGTTTCCAATGTTCTCCAAATTAATTTTTCTCTTTTCTTTGCCTCTGTGATGATTGTGTTTAAGCTAACCCAGTGTGGACTTATCGATTGATAAGCTAACAGTGGACCGCTCAAAGGAGCAATTCGCTTACACCGACGCCAAGATTTAAGTTAAGTCCGGGACAAAATATAGTAAAAAATAGTCATGAAATCGTAAGCGTCATAAATCATCACCTAACCCTACTTCTCAACGGTATTTTGCTTGAGCGTGAACACCGTGAAAGCCAATACCAATTGCAAAATCGCAGTCGGCCCGACCAATCTCTGTCATATCTCGCGCATTGAGACACACCATATAGCTTTTTCTTCCTTCCCCATCCAAAACTATACTCAACAAAACACCATCATCCTCGCTTACGGCACCTGGTCGTGGTACAAAAATCGGTTCTCCGGGGGTATGTCCCTTGTCAGGACACCAGAGGAGAGCTCCGCCGTCTTTGGTATCTGCCTTGGCAACGGCGTCGAACATAGTGCTGAGTCCTCGGTTGACAGTGCTGTAAACGTAGCGGTGCTCATTTAGAGCGTATAGAGGGTTGATAGTTGGTAGTTCGCCGACGTGAGGCCCGGGTATATCACTGACTACCCGTGGCGAGGGACCTAATGTCCCTGAAGAGGCTGGAATGCATAGGGCGGCCTCCATATCGAGTTCGTACCGGCGAAGGCTCTCACGTGGTGGTGGTGGGGTGCCATCCGAGGCAGCATTGGCAGCAGCCCGTTTCCAAAAGTCCGAGGCGGCCCCATCACGATTCAGAATGACATCGCAGTAGAAAGCGTCGATGATAGTGGTATCAGGGTACTCTAGCATTTCACAGTAGACCTTTCCGTTCTTTTCATAGGCGTTGGTTGAGTGAAAGAAGAAGCCGGCAGGAGTCTCAAATCGAGCAAGAAGGCCACGGTTGTGGAGTCGGTCAATTACAAACCAGCGGGTAGTAGTATTTCGATCGAAGGGTTTGATTGTTTCGTGGACATTTTGGTTCCAGAGCATTTTGAGACCGCCTGCGGCTAGATGGGTACTGGGAATACATAAGATGAAGTACGAGGGCGTTAAGAAGGTACTGTGGATATAGGCGGCGGCAGCGCCACATTCTTGGATTTTGGCGAGGATACGGGGCTTGGTGGCTCCGGGGGCGAGACAGTAGACGGTATATTCGGGGACAGGACCGAAGCGGAGACTATAGTTGAAGTATTCACCAGTCCGGTTGTCGACACCCCAATGTGATGAGCTGAGATGGCCGACGAAGTTTGGATCGAGAGTTGCCATGTTAACGTGTGTCTTTGATGGCTCTAGTGTCACTGGGTCTACCTGTATCATGGGGGTAGAATCTGTAGCTAACCAGAGACTTTTGACATTGGCATGGTGACCAGTCACCGAGTCCCGAACCGGAGGGTGCCCCAGAGTATCGTTGTACACGGGAATATTGGGGTTAATAGTGACTTGGCAAGTTTTACTAGAATTTCGTTTCTCGAAGAAACTAGCGAATTTGCCATAGAGGCCAACACACGGGTCGGTCCGTTGTGCAAAAGAGAAGAAGCGGGTTCCGCCGTCCTGTAAAGACGCAACAAAGTCATCGCATTGACGACGCGACGAATAGAATACTTGTGCGCAGCTTTGATCTTTTGGGTCACCCGACGATGGAACTATTTCGAACCGGTGGGTGTGGCCTAGTCCGTCAAACCAGTGCTTAATGCGGAAGGGATTGGGTGAGTTAGGAAGATCGACCGAGTAGACGCCGGGCCCGGTACGGTAAAGAGTACCAGCGACCCATGGAGGAATATAGCCAGTCACAGAAAGATTAAAGGGGCCACGCTCCTCTGTAAGATTTTCAAACTGGTAGGTGGATATATGTTAGATGGGAGGAAGAATGATATATCAAATAGGTGAGTTGACTTACGCCGGCTTCGTTAGGCCAGTCGGTGAAGGCCCCGGAAACTAGATTTTCAAAGGCTTGTGTGCTGTCATGGATACCATTGGCAGCTGAACGTGAGAGAGTAGTAGACGTGGATTCCAGCTCCACATCTCTCGATATCATGGCGATCATGACCTTCGCTATATCAAGATGGGACCGCAGTATAACACGGAAAGTTTATAGTTGCCTTCACTGGAAAAGTTGATATTTATGGATAGAGGTGGTAACTTGGATAGTTTCTGGTTCACGGGAACGGTGATGGCGAAAGTGCATGAACCCCGGAAGTAACACAATCAAGAGGAAACCTGTGGAAACTACCGTGTACAGAATGGATTGATGTGCATATGTACACGAAGACAAAGGCGTAGATTGATAGTGTATAGTGTGGAAGGACAAGACGGAAAGGGACAGATGGACGGTGTGATATGGAGAGAGAAGAAGTGTCAAGAAAAAAATGGAACTGGTCGTTTAAGAGACAATGGGGCAGTTGTTGTATACTTTATAGACAAAGAGTGCAGAGCCGGCCGAGTAGGGATGTCCGTTTGAGGCCAGGGTTACATGACGTCGTAAGGACTCTTGCAACGATTATTTACAGGAATTAAACTAGGGCGTAATAAATATATATATCTCAAAGGTCAGCTAACAAAAAAAGCACGGGAACGCAAAGGGAAGAAAAAAAAGGGACGAACGGACAGCCACAGAAACGGGGCAATCGGGATTCGCACATGGTGGGCCAAGGGAGTCAAGGTATGAATGAACATCATAGTTAGTATCAGATCAAACGGCGGCGCCGTAGCAGACTAAAGACATATTGAACACACTGGAAAGACACCACGACACGGGGTGGTATACTGCGTACGACGGACGATTTAGATCAGCTAGACCGATGCCGTAGGGCGTTACGGAAACCGGCTTGGTACAGGTTTTTGACTATGAACGGGGAGATGGACTGGTTCAGACTTGTCAGATACATAGATGGATACAGAGAACCGAAGAGGGTCCGGATGGATGTGTTGCACTTATTACGCTCGATGGGATTTGGCCCCCAAGAAATCAAATCCACTCACCTTCTAACCTATGATACAGCGTTATAGTTCGTAATACACGCCAGTCAGATTAACGCCCAAGTTAAGTTCGACAGACAGACATCCACAAACAAAGTCCCTCAACTTCTCATCCTGACACGCAAAAACTCGCTCATTCAAGGCACATCTCGTCACCTTTCATTCTCCTGACAGTTGATGGCCGGTGACTTGAATGTGCCATATACCAAATATGTGTCTTAAGAGATGCGAAAGCGAAGTAGATGCTTCAAGGAACCCCTGTCGAAAATGTCCAGCATGTTAGTGTCCATTTACCCGTTTCGTTTTGCGATATCCCTGTTTGGTGGTGGTCGAATTGGGAAGGGTACACGAGCGACGTTGCTGCTGAAGAATGCGGAAAGAAAGAGTCTGAAAGAACGAGACAGAAAAAAGAGACCGAGCGGAGGACCGACTTGTTGTTGGTGATTTCAGAGACTATCTGTATCTTGTGAGCTTACGGGTTTGGCTGGGATTAGTTAGAGCAGGAGGTACTAAGTGGCGGTCACACATGATCGTTCTTTGACAAAGTCCCATATAGAGGTCTATATGTTATGTGCCATATTAGACTATATGAAGAAAGCCTTTACATATGACTCTCGTTGTCTACCCCATGCCGACTCAGCCAGTCTCACCACTACACCTGCCATGGAAGGCAGAGAAGACTCTCGCTACAGCCCCAAGAACATACTCAGAAAAAAAAACCAAAAAACAAAAAGACCCGCCTTGGAAAAGCCTAGGTCAAAGTGAAACAAGTCCGTCGGTGGCGTCCTCATTCACCCGTTTCTTGTCCTTCCAGAAGCGTTCTCGTCTGGCCACAACTGTGCTGTCGTTCGGGTCGGCCATTTGAGCACATGGCGTGGCGTTTGGTATAGCGGGGCGCGGGCTTTGACCGGCGGCGTGCAGAGAGGCGCTACATGATTTGCACTGGGGGCGGGAAAGACGGGACGGTGGGTTAAGGAGAGAAGCTTTGTATGGCATGTATGTATGTATGTACATACACTGGTGGGTGGCGTTTAAGCGAAGGAAAGAGAAAGAGACCAAGGGAGGAAAGTGCTGCAGATGCGAGATGCGACGGAAGAAGAGAATGCGAAGAAGGCTAAGAGTCCCGAGTGCATGTTGGGCGTGTTTCCTTGGTGCTAGTTTACTTGACATGTTACAGATTGATTAGTGATGGTATTTTTCTTTCCTTGTTGCTTCGTTCACCGCTTATGGAATGTTGTGACTAAAGTCCCGTCAACGTCTTTCATTAATGTACTCAACCTGAAGACTCCACCACACCTCGCTTTCTCCGAAAAAAAAAAGGGGCTAGACAAAGACGCTGCAGAGAAGGGAAAATCTCGTCGATCCTTGTTCTTTTAGCTTGTTTGCCTTATAACCTTATTTGGACAAACTGAACCGATAACTAACAAAGAATATTCTTATGCCGAAAAAGTGGTAGTGGTATATACGGCAACGAATTTGAGTTGTACCCCGAGTGGGGATATCACGATATTGCTACATCACGTGATATTGAGAATATATGTACAAAAGGGTTATGATTGGAATCCTATTGGGGGCTGCAGTATGTCAGAAAGGTAGGACTCCTGCATAACTTTCTATTAAGATGACAATGGGGAAACTTTATGACAGCCCCCAAGAGGGCTTTTAACGCACGATTAATACGATATATACGCACGTAATAACTGACAACCTTTTGTAGTTAGAATTAGCGTGATATAAAAAAAGTTAGACTTTCTGCCTAGCTTGAGGCACCTGGTATACATAGGGTTGAAATGTTACACAAATTACAGATTGAAGACTCCACACATAAGCAGACCAGAGGCGGGCGCGTAGTTGTATGCAAATCATTTCAGTATGGGGAGATATCTGCGACAGTTCTACATAAACCGGGCGCTGATACTACTGCGGCAGTGCACAGACATGGAGAAGCACAGCCCATGACTGATCTGCCTTATACGGGGCGTCCCCACTATTCTAAAATGTCTATCCAAAGTTTCCACCCGAGAAAGAAACACTTTTGTAACTTTCTTTCCTATTCATCGTCGATGTTCCTGTACTGATTGTCGGCGGTTATCCGTCGCCACCAGACAGGACTCGCGCATCATTTTTACATCATGGCTTACCGATTTACTCCGGCAGAGCCAACTATTGAAGTTGTTGATTTTGAACACGTTCCCTCGACTCGCATACCTTTTGTCCAGGTTCGCCCCTATCCCTATACGAGTCGGCAACATGTTCCGTCGTCACTTGCCCGGACTGTTGATATTTGCGAAACTTGTCTTGTTACGATTTCTGCTATGAGGAAATTTGAACCTATTGAACCATTTCCCAATTATTGTTTAGCACATCAAACCCCGGGGTGTCAAGTACGGGAATTCGTTCAGGAGTTGATGCAGGAGATTGGTGATGAAGAGGGTGATGGTCTAGGTCGATGTGTCAGTTTAGGCTGCGAGAGAAAAGTTGAACAAGTTCAAGGGCGTCGTGTGAATGAGGATCTCTTTGTGCGAATTGGAATTCTACTAGTTGGCATGGACAATGGACAGCTCTGGAGAGTCCCGGTCCGGCTACAAATGGAGTTGGTTGAAGATCAACAGGATCCCAAATACACTATCTACATCAAGAGAACCGAAGTCCCATCATTACATGAAGGCCTGATTAAACACTGGATTGACTCCAGAGGTAAACGAAGCTTCCAAAAGCGTATGTACTAGCTAGTGTGTCCATTGGTAACAAACATAACAAACATCTAACACCCATCTCTACAGAACGCAGGACTCCCTATTCGGGAGAAATTCGTCTGATTGACTGTACAACTATGACGGTCAAGAAACATCATGATCCCAAAATCCCCTATGCGGCTTTAAGTTACCTTTGGGAGGCAGAAACTTCTTTTCAGAAGGCTGTCGATGAAATCCGACAAGGCCACAAAGAACCCGAAGAGCAACCGCCACCAACCCTCCAAAAACATGGCAGTAGTAAACTCCGACCAAACCTCTCATATTCTAAACGCCAACGGGTCAACAACTACAAGAATTACCCCGTCCGTACCACCAACAGTGGCCACCTTTGCCGCGCCACTCTGCCAGATCATCTTAAGAGTGCCATCACGCTCTGTCGCAATCTGAATATCCGTTATCTCTGGGTCGACCGTGTGTGTATTCGTCAAGAGCCTGAACCTGAGCAATATTATATTGATCGAATGGGCGATATATACGCTGGCGCATCTATCACCATTAGTCTCGCTTTTAAGCGACGAGATGGCGGTGCAATCCCAGGACTGTCACTGGACACAGGTACTAGAGAGTCTACTTTTAGAGTCCAGCCCAAGCCGGTACATCGAACGTATGCTGAGATGGTCAGACGCATGTCAACCCCTGACGACATTACCCATCTGAAGGAAAGTCTTTGGTCAAAGAGAGGCTGGACATTACAAGAGCTCTTCTTTGGGGAAGTTCGAATTGTTATCACCGACAGTGACGTCATGTACTATGCCGACCAGTTCAAAGACAACGAAAGCAGTCGCTGGTTCGTCCAAGACCCCGAAATTTGGGAACATGTAGGTCATGACAGCCTTGCCTTTAGCCCTGGTAGTGATAGTAGCTCTACAACGGTAGGCGAAAATCCACAATCAGGCTGGCAATCACCAATATCCTTCCGCAAAGGTTCATCATCATACGGTGGAACCCCAGGGAGTTTCCGGTCCGTGTCTTCTCTGGTAAAGAGAAACGAAGGAGGTCCAGGAACGGCAACATTTATGTTGCCAGAGGAATCGGAATTCACAGAGCGAGAAAGCTTCTGGTTTGACGGGGCTAGGGCGTTCCCACCAAAGCCAGAAGAGGGATTCGTAAGGTTTCTAGAGTTGGTGGTGGAGTACTCGCGGAGACAGTTGACTGTGGGTGGCGATGTGATGAGGGCTTTTGCAGGTATTATTCACTTTTTACGTGAATTATGGAACACCCAATTCATCCACCATCATCCCGAGAGCAACTTTTTGAAGTCGCTCTTATGGATGCGTAACCCGGAAGTACCCATCTCACAGTCTGATAAAGCTGAACCGTGTGCCGAGTTTCGGGCTCGTCTACCTTCATGGGCGTGGCATCGCATCCGCAATATCAGCTACCTCGATCCTCTCTTGGGAGACCCTGTTTGCTTTGTAGAGATCATGTGGATGCGTGATGATGGCGCAACTGAGAAGCCTAGTTTGAAGCTGCTCGGGACATGGCAGACTCTATTATCAGGAAGGGCTATAGATGCAGAGGGCGAGAAGGAGGCAGAACTTATCTCGAACAAGGTTGCTGCAGCTGCGAAGGCCTCTGTCATGGGTCCGGAAGGAACTGGAGGGCTATTCATCAAATGCTTTGCAATCAGAATGGCCGATATTGATTTGGAGGCTCCGGGAGCTGAATTCCATAACGATGTGGGATCTTCTTTTAATGGAAGATCTTGGTTCTTGATGTTTGTTGGCAGCGATTCATTGCGCAGGGGGTTAGTTGTCGAGGAGGATAATCGACGGTCGAAGCGGAAGGACGTTATATGGGCTACCAGAGTTGGAGCGGGAAATTTGGATTTGGAGGGACAGAAGTTGGGGATACAGAAGAAAGTGACCAAGGGCTTGTTTTTGTTATTGTAATGATATTTATTCAGTTAGACGCACATATATAGGCATATTTACAATTGCATTCCTGCGTTTGTGCAGTGACAACACAATGAGGAGTAACCGTGTTGCGGCGAGTGACTCATCTTACATGCGTTATTCTACAATTACCATACGGTCAAATTTGCCTAATGCGTGAATGACCGGCGTATTTGTGATTCATGATAAGCATAGCCTTATTTGATAGTTACTCACTTGCTGCAACGTTTCTGTTGTGATTAGTCGCCGGTGGGTTCATCCCCACAGAGCTACTACTCAGAACGTCCCTGCTAATTACCCCCGTCACCCAGCCTGCCGCCTGACAGTCCCACCGGTCTCCGGGCTCAGGTGGTGGGGGGCTCCCATATGTAGTCTGACGCCTCCATTCCCCTAGATAGCCGACTTACTCTAGTATATTATCTCTATTATCATATCTCATGTTAGTACACAACAGCTTCTCACTACATGGGAACATCCGCTACACTGCATCTTATATAGTCACTATTAAAACACACACCAATAATAAGATCAAAACTCCCATTTCGTTTTGGGGCAGTGGTATGCTGATGCCTCCCAGTCCGTCAACAGTGAACTACTCGGCACATGCCCTACTTGAAAGGTGATAAAACGTTATATTGAAGGGTAGAGTGGTTCGGCAGCTATTTGTGGTGGCGTGGTCGAGTTTAGATTTGAGGCTAAACATGGGTATGGCTTTGTTTGCATGCACATACAGTCACCTGTGCAACACAAATAATGGCTTGACAATAAGTTTCCGACATAAGATCCAAGGTTCGAATTATTTTTCAATAGCTACAACCTTTGAAAATGAGAAATGATGGTCAATTGCGACTTGAGAAGCCTGATAATCAGATTTTAGTGCTGAGACAAATCTTGATTCCGGACAAGCTTTCAGGTTGCTACCTTGCCGCTTGTCTCAACCGACTGGCTAGTATGAAGGGTATAGGTACAGCCAACACTCAGCCTAGACATTCGGATCTTACATTGGCACGGATGAGCATAAATATCTCCATGTGGATCCTCACTGCGATTCCCACGCATGAGGAGTGAGCTGATACCCATGCTTGTTCCAAATAGAATCGGCGGCTATCGCGCGACGATCTGAAGTATTGGCGCCGGGACCCAATACGACTTTAAGGCCATAGAACAGGTCACAGCGAGAAAATGACAAAATACACATATATACCTGTGTTCTTCTCTGCGTTACGGCGATACATTCTTTCTCGTTCAACACCACATCAACTGATTCTTCTGCTTCAATCTACCTAAAAGGCCAAATAGCATTCCTATCCATATCATACCCCCTTAAGACTCAAATTCAGGAACTATCTACACCGCATCGTCATGCCGCACCAGTACCCTCAACCAAAAGTCAATACCGCGGGGTTAACCCCTGCTAGGCCCATATTCCCCGCCGACTCTGCTGTGTCCTTGGAATTTCCCGAGTGGTTCGATGCTTTACAGAGAGATAACTCGTTCTTTTCAAATGACCAATCTTTGCCTGCGGATGTTAGTTGAATTTACCAATCAGGATATATCGGCACTCTTCTCCTGTAGCCGGTAACAAAAGCTACGAATAACCACTAACATAGTATATAGGTCCATCGAAATCCGCTTGCGGCGTATAAAGTTCTAGAGACTAACGGCTTTGAGAAACTATCGCAGCTGTTCTCATCGTACAGTCGATGGAATCTCAAATCGGCAAGTGACATTCAGTTGGCCTTCTCGGGTCTGAAGTCTGCCACTGAGGACCTTAACGAAACTGTTTCCCACCATCACCATCCGGAGCTATACTTCTGCCAAAGCCTAGCCTGGCAAGTAGATGATCCGAAAGCTCTTCAAATCCGCGATGAAAGCCTACCGACATGGTGCTGGGTTCGCTACAAGAACGTCACATGGCCCCAAGCGATGAGGCCCAGACCTTATGCGTTACCGTTGTATATATTGCAACGCCCCACTAGCTCTGAACGTCAAGGACAACTGGCGCTAGTACCTATCAAACATGATATTCCGTACAAGCCCAACTACAAGGCGTTCGTTGGCCTAGTGGGGTTTATTCAGGCGCGAGCTGTAGAGGTCTTGGGTGATCTGTTAAGCAATACCGCGTATACTGGTGGGCTGCTATTCTATGACCGAATTATAGGTCGTGGCATTTGCACACCTGCCAGTATGCACGCACAGGGACTTCCGATGCCGTTGAAATTACAAAAGGTGGGAGAATGTGGTGTGCGAATTTTTGTCCGAAGTCATGAGGTCGGTGACATTGACGTTTCTCAAATCGATGAAATCCCAGAGTGGTTTATAGTTATGTAGTATTCTGTAGCATATAGGTGAAATTAAGGGAATAACATGGGAAATTGTCGATATCTGAGAACAGCATAATGAAATATGTGATCATAGAAAACAAAGTCGTATGTGATCCTGGTAGCTCCTCTGTTTGATAGATTTATGACATAATGGTAGAACCAACTGATGAATAGCCTACGTCGAGGTATGCATTGATTCTACCAGGAGGTAACCAACTTGTCTGCCTATTAACACCTCCGCCGTGTTACAGCGTGAATTAACATCATAGCCTCCAAATGCTACTTCTCAGTGGCGCATATGTTGCCGCAGTAGAGATTGTCACCATTGTCACTGGCACCCGGGATCCGAATGTCTCAAAGATCCAACACTGACAAGTTTTGCCATTTACCCACACTGAAAGCTTATTTCCAGACCGTAGGGTTTACCAGGGCTCATCCACCTAGCAAGAGGGAGTTCAGCGCTTATGCGCTGGGTCATGAACCAGGCCCCATTTGCGCTTAAAACAGTGGCCCTAAGCTGGCGTTCTGGCGATACGATGTAACGACGAATCACACAGCATAACTGCTCACCGGGACCCCTTGACATGTCGTTCCTATCAACCCAAACAGCAGGAAAACCCCGATTTTTCCGCGGCAGGGCCCGCTCACCCAATAGATAATAACCAACCAACAAGCGCGTCTGTACTTCTAGCGGATTTTCTCCTGTGGCGTTAAGAAGGGGTCATGGAAATCGCGGTTCTTCTGCTGGAATCAAGGTTGAGTAGTGTTCCTGAGGGATGGTCCTACTCCGAATCATCTTGGTAGGGTCATGGGTGACGGGAGCGATTAGTGCACGGGCTTCATCGGTGGCGGCGGTTAAGATGTTGCACAAGCTTTTAGTGAGATTGATGGCGGTGGTTGATACAATTATAGACTTATAGGATTCTTGGGTTATGGTATAGGGCCTGGTTTTTCCACGAGTGACAGGTAACCGCTCATGAGACCGCTAGACAAGTTTACGGTACCTTGGGGGAATTCTAGGTTTTAGAATTACGCTGTTGAGATTCCCGATGCTACCTTGCGAGCCCCATGGAGTCTTCTGACACAAATGCGCGGCTATGCTGAGGTGAGGGTGGTTGATTGGCCCTGCGGGTAGACGGGTGATCAGAAGTAGCTGTGTCTTGGAGTGTATACATATATCTCACGTATCCTCTCTCATGATACACAACAACTCACAAACCAGATCACAAACTTCATATCATACTCTATCACAATGCCTATCTTTTCTCATCAACCATCTCTTACCCCCCTTCCAACCTGGGCCCGGCGCCCCGTTGGCCGCAACTCCGATCAGGATATCGAACAAGTCAAGACCGTCTTCACCAACCCCCGAACCTACGCCGCTTCCCAGAATGCCGCCGTCTTCCTTGATCGCCAGCATGATTTTATCATGTCGAAGCTGGGGAACATGTGTGTCATGTGTTACACTTCCCTTTTCCTCTCCCGTGAAGCGTACATGCCAGTTGGTACGCCCGAGTTTCATAGCCGTGGTTGTCGCGCGTGGAGCTTTCTTAGGTCGGTGCTGCCGAGAGGAGTTGAGGAGGTGAAGATTTGTGTGAAGGCTGTTAAGGAGGAGGAGAAAGTTTTCACTGTTTTCCAGGAGACTGCGAATCGTCAATATTTGGCCCTTTTCGATGTCGAGACAGATGTTTATCGTTTTGGGCGGGACGCAGTCTACGTGATTTCCAAGGCTACGAGATATCCCTTCCAAGATATGATCCAAACGGAAAGTCTCAGATATAAGATCGATTCAATTATCAAAAGAGACGGAGCCGGAAGCTCTGTAGCTCTCTGTAAGTGGAAATGATGACCCCCTGAAAGGATGCCCGGTCTAACAGTCCATATAGTCTCCTATCCTAAGCGCATGCGACTTATTGACCTTGGTAACATGTGCGTTATTGATGTTGATGACATAACAGGCCATGTTTGCCCATATGTGGCTCTGAGTTATGTGTGGGAGACAGACGCATCTGCCGCACGTCTCACTCGGAGAAATATCAATCAGCTCACAAGACCGAACGCGCTATCTTCTCCGTCTTACCGTATTCCTGATAATATCAAGGGAGTGGGTGCTTTATGCAAACTGCTCGGATACCGGTTCTTGTGGGTAGATCGCTTGTGTATTGTTCAAGGCGAACAAGGACATGACCCGTCATTAGAGATGGAGTACATCGAGGTTATGGGGCATGTCTATAACAATGCCGATCTTACGATTTGTCTTTCCACGGTAGGCGAGGAAGGGAAGCCGATTCGAGGACTCCCAACGATTCCTAATTGCAAGTATCTTGGTTCCGCGCCCCCCCAAGTTCTTCCCCGTTTACCAGATGTATTGCACGCGGGGAAGTCACAAAACCCGCATTGTTTTGATGACCTTGCCCGACAGCACCCCCACATGAAAGCTTGGTGCAACAGAGGGTGGACACTACAAGAGCATATTTTGAGTAGGGTGATCCTTTTTATTGATGCGTGGTCTGTCAGCCTACAAACAGACCAGCTTTACTTCCTTGACAATGGGGTATGGAGTGAGAGGACCTGGCTTAGCTGTCAGCCATCTCTCCGTAAGAACCCTTTATATTTGGAGGCGCTTCCTGGTTCGACTGCTCTCCGCCAAACTGATAAGATTTCAGTCCACACCCTTAACACTGGCAAAGATCTCATTGTGTCTAAGGCGGGGTTCGCTGGTTTATCGGCACTGTACAGTCAATACAGTACACGCGAATTGAGTCACGAGTCGGATCTGCAAAATGGGTTTGCTGGATTGACATACGCAATTGAACTGGAGTATAGTACCAAGAGCCATTTGCATCACCCCGAACAGTTTTTCCCACAAAGTCTGTGTTGGGGGCTTAAGGCAAATAGCCATGTTCGAGATCCTACGTTGCCATCATGGGCTTGGATTCGGCATAAAGATGTATCATGGCACCCAGAAGTTTTTGACCCTGTTTCTATTCATCTCTATTTCATCTCTGCCACGCCGGACCCCAAGAATCGCACCAAGTTAACCCTGAGCACTATTATGAATGACATGCCCCGGCTGGCTGACGTGCGTAAATTCCGCTACGCTAGCGAGGACCTCCGCAGATCCGCAGTAGACCTGTTCAGACCTGCCCTTCAAGACGAGAAGAACGCCAACTCGCTGCTCTTCTTCGACCGCCTTGTTGACGTTGGTCCCAAGGGGCCGGCTTCTCTCAAGATGCCGGTGTCCATGCCAGGTCAGCGTGACTTCTACCTACGCTTCGCGGGGTACTGTGCTGGAACTAATTTAGCTAAGTACCAGAGAGTACATATTGACTCACAGAAGGTTGTTCGGGGAGGACCGGTCACGAAGGAACCTGTTTGGTTCATGGTGGTGTAATTGTTAGATTTGGTGGTTTATATTCGTTGAGGCTGTTGCCTATATTGTTATAAAGTTGTTACTTAGTATTTAGCAGAGAGTAAAGAAATCATTAATCATAACAACTAGTGGTCCACTTTGCGTGGCTCCCCCGAAAGAACTCCATGTCACCGTCAAATTAGAGACAAAAAGACAAAAAATAATACATGCTCCGAGTGAGGGTCGAACTCACGACCTTTGGATATCATGACACTTAGAGTGCTTGAGATTCAGGCTCCTCATAGATTATGAGACCACTGCGCTACCACTGCGCCATCGAAGCCTGTGCTGGCCTCCAGCGCTAGAAGCCACTAAGAATCAGGCTTCTCCGAGCGCTAATCTCTTATCGATAAGGAATTTCCCAAAGAAAAAAAAACTTATGAAGAAAAAAGAACATTTCAGGTTGCGCTTTACTTCACGTTTGGTTTTGTACGCCGAATACCCCTCATCAATCCCCCCACCAGTCCACCATGACCGCCGAAGAAGTGATCAACGAGCCCGTCGTTGCCGCGGTTGAGAAGAAGGAGAAGAAGTCCAAGAAGGAGAAAAAGGACAAGAAGGAAAAGAAGGAGAAGAAGACCAAGGAGGAGACTGCCGTCGCCGCCGAGCCCGAAGCTGCTCCCGAGGCCGAGGAGACTCTCTCTAAGGCTGAGCACAAGGCCGCCAAGGCCGCTCGTAAGGCTGCTAAGGCTGAGAATAAGGAGAAGAAGCGCAAGCATGCTGAGGATGAGGAGCCTGAAGCCGACAGCAAGAAGTCCAAGAAGGCCAAGGAGTCTGCTGCCGCTACGCCCTCCGGCCCCCCTCCCTCGACCGTCGGATACACCCAGTCTGCCGCCCTGTCTGCTCTTCCCCAGTCCGACATTGACACTTTCCTGAGCAAGAACTTCGTTACCCTTGAGGACCCATTGTCCGCGGTTCCTTTCCGCCCTGTTCTTTCCTTCTCGCATCTTCCTCAGACTAAGCTGTTGGCCAAGAACCCCTTCAGCAAGTATCCTAACCCCACGCCTATCCAGTCTTCTTCATGGCCTTACACTCTTTCCGGTCGTGATGTCATCGGTATTGCCGAGACTGGTTCGGGTAAGACCATGGCTTTTGCTCTTCCCTGTGTGGAGAAGTTGATGCGCCCCGAGATCGCCTCGATCCGTGGCATCAAGGCTGTTGTTGTCTCTCCTACCCGCGAGTTGGCCATGCAGACCGCCGAGCAGGTGACCGCCCTTGCTAGCCTGGTCGATCTTAAGTGTGTCTGCGTGTACGGTGGTGCCTCCAAGGATGACCAGCGCACCGCTCTCCGCTCCGGTCGCGGCGCCGACATCATCGTCGCTACTCCTGGTCGTCTTAAGGATTTCATGTCCGACGGCACCGTTGACCTGAAGAACGCCGGCTTCGTTGTTCTCGACGAGGCTGACCGTATGCTTGATACTGGTTTCGAAGAGGATATCAAGATGATTCTTGGTGCCTGCCCACCACGCGAGAAGCGCACCACTCTCATGTTCACCGCCACCTGGCCCCTTTCCGTGCAAAAGCTCGCTTCCTCCATGATGATCAGCCCCGCCAAGATCACCATTTCCAACAACGGCAAGCAGCGTGTTGACGGTGAACTGCAGGCCAACACCCGCATTACCCAGACTGTCGAGGTTGTTGACCCCCAGGCCAAGGAGCAGCGGTTGCTCCAGATTCTGAAGAAGTGGCAGTCCCAGAACTCTACTTCCGACCGTATCTTGGTCTTCTGCTTGTACAAGAAGGAGGCTACCCGTGTTGAGAACTTCCTTACTCAGCGCGGTATTAAGGCGTGCGGTATCCACGGTGATCTGAGACAAGATCAGCGGACGAGATCGCTGGAGGCTTTCAAGTCTGGTAAGACGCCAGTGTTGGTTGCTACCGATGTTGCCGCTAGAGGTCTGGATATCCCCGAGGTTAAGCTTGTCCTTAACGTCACTGTAAGTTTTGTCTGATTTTTAGGTTTACCGAGTTTTTATTAACCAAGTTTTAGTTCCCCCTTACCATTGAGGACTACGTCCACCGTATCGGTCGTACTGGCCGTGCCGGTAAGACCGGTGAGGCTTACACTCTTTTCACCCTTCACGACAAGGCCCACTCTGGCTCGTAAGTTTCTCTCGTTACCCGCTTATTCTAAGACAATAACTAACGTCCCCCACAGTCTCATCAACATCCTCAAGTCCGCCAACCAAAACGTCCCCGAGGATCTCCTCAAGTTCGGTACCACCGTCAAGAAGAAGGTCCACCCCGTCTACGGTGCTTTCTTCCGCGAGGTCGACCCGACCGTCGTGCCCAAGAAGATTGTATTTGAGGATTAGGCTGGTATCATGTCATTGTTTATTTCTTTATTGTTTGATTAGGCGCCTTTGCATTCCCGGCTTTATTTTATTTGGGTATCTATCTGGTTTTGTTGTTTTTTGCTCTAGTTTCCGTTATATATTTGCAGGGGACAGTACAAAAGGAGAATTGCGTGTTGTTTCAATATAAAACTATGGATACAATAATTTACCAGTCCTGCGCTATTTCTATGAGACTCTTGATGAAGTGACGTTCGACTAATAATAACGCACCCACGATTGGCAATGCGGAAACCGCTACTGCCAGCAGCGTATGGACGGCATTACCGCCGGCAGGAAGCAAGATATCAACAGTTCTCGCAATAACTCTCGGTCCCGTAACACAAATGATTGTGGTCCAAAACCGCGGCAATAACACCATAATATCAAACTCGACATCCTCACTTTTAAAGAAGCGCCCAATAAAGGAGCTACTCCAAATAATCCGACAAGCCATATTCACGATATTAGCATAAACCAATCCTTCAGCCTCAAGTCCGCAAACGTGCATGAACAGGTATGAGGCAGCAGCAAATATAGCCGAGAACTTGACCATCCAAACCGACTGTTTTTGAACCTCCGCCTCAGTGGCACTCGCCGCTACAAAGGCTTCAGTCAACCCATTGAGCGCGAGTAATGGGATATAGTAGCAGTATTTAGCGAGGACATCGCCGGCACCTTCGGCCGCCCAACGTGTACCGGCGAGAAGCTTGATGAAGGAAGTAGCAGCAGCGGGGCCGATGGTGATGACAATGGTAGAGAACAAAGTAAAAATCCGAAGCATCAAGGTCAGATTGTTTGCAGCCGTAGTGATTGACTCCTTGCGAGAAGGAGTCCGTTTTTCCTTGGGGAGGTCGGCTTCATGTGCGGTAAGAAGGGCAAAGTAGTTGCGGCTCATTTCTTCTACGGGCTGGAAGAGTAGTCTTGCTACGAGACCACCGTAGTTGTTGGCTAGGGCATAGACACCCTGAGCCGCGGGACTCGCTAGGATAGACACGATCAGAGTATCTCCCTGAGTAAGGAAATGCTTCACGAGACCCTGCGCTTGCATATTGGCAGCCAAACGCATGGTAGGACGATAGAAGTACCCCGCTATGTAATCCCCTCCCTTAATGTCCTTGGGCATAATAGAGAATCCGTCTTTCCGCGCCAAGGGAATGACATTCCACACATAGACCACCCACAAGACAACCCCATAAGCTAGCTGTCCCACAGCGAACGGCAAAACACCAACGTCAAAGTCCGCCTTAGAAGCCCACGCCGCGGTACCCAGAGTGCCAAAACATCTCGCCAATGCTCCCGCCGACTCAGCAGCCGCTCGCGTTCCATATGATTGTCGTGCAACAAGCAGCGCAAAGAACGGTTCGGCGCATAGTTCAATCAGCGCAGCAAGAGCATATAACTTAGTAGCCAAAGGGACATACGCCGCAGTAGTCGACACAGTAAGGAAAAGAGTCCCGAAGACAACCGACACAACGAAACCAAGAGGGGCAGCTAAATAACCCAGGTTGATGGCTGTTTGTGTCTGCTGACGAAGTCGCGCGGAGTCCTCTGGGGTCTTGTTCTCCTGGGATACGGGCTGGCGTTGCAGAGCTACCCGGAGGGATTCCCGAGCAAAAAAGACGATAGTTAGGTAGTATACCTCAAGCTGGGTAGCCAGACCCAGCTTAGAAGCTGTAAGATATCGCAAGAGGACTTGACTGGCGACAAAGGTCAGAAGCCGGGAAAAGACCTGCTGGATAATAAGGAACAAGCCACCTTTGATGGCGGCGAGATTCCCGCCCACGGCAATTCGAGGGCTCATTTTGGTGAATGAAGGAAATGTGGAATGAACGATGAGAGACTTTGGTTTCTGAGAGATGGTCTTGTGGTGCTTGGGCTGCGATACACGTGTTAGGTCATCTCTTACGTGGTATATTAGATGAGACTAGGGTTACTATTTTACAGATTCAACCAAGGTAGTTACGTTCCGTGAGACGCGGAGTAAAAGCGAAGGTCGTGATGGTTTGAGTTAATTGACTAAGTAACAGGAAAAGGAAGATTAATGAGTGATTTTTAGCTTTACCAACGATGTATGTAAATAGCTTGCGCGGTGTGGACTTCATTTACCCTGGTTATGCTAACCCTCGTGATGTATCTAATGTACCCCTGGCTGTACTCTAACCAGTTAACCTGTTCTAGTAGGTTTAGAATGATGAAGGTACACTGGGTCCAAGCATCAAAGGTATCTACATACATAGTTGGCACAGTTGGAAATCCTTCATTAAGCTTTCCTCCTTTCTTAATCAATCAATCATCATGGCATTATCCTGTCCGCCGCCATTCTTCTTTAGTTCCACAAATAGTGCCTTGGGGCAACGATATACAAGGTTTACGGAAAGTACAAAAGGTCTATGCTAATGCTACAGTGTACATATGTGGTTGTTCATGCCATGAACTACATACACAGTCTTATAAGTGTCAAATATAAGCAAGGTCGAAATTGCCAGACTACTCCAATAGCTCCTTCGTCAGATCTAACAATTGAAGCAATGGGCCATTCTATAGTTCACGCGTGATTGCTCTGGCCTCTATCCCATCTCACGGATCCTTAGGATCATGCATCAACCGAATCAACTCCTCATGGAACGGCTGACCCAGCAACGTCCAATAGTTAGTATCCACGCCTTGAAAAGCCCAGCGTCCTGCATCCGCAGCCATACTCGGTTGTCTCTCTCTGCTCAGCGTAGCCCCCGCAAAAGCATCGTTTGTCGTACCACCTAATCCATGGTTTTCATACATGCTCAAAGCTGGGTCCTGGCCACCCAAAAGTTCTAGTGGAATCGTATCAGACGTAGGGGGGAGAGTTGGGTTACTGGAGAACTGGTGGCCTTCAAACCCGCGGAAGTCAAAATGTTGAAATGTGGGGTCTAGAGTGAAGAGGTCGCCAATGGCTTCTAGAGGGGGCATAGGTTGGGTACCGAGGTTTGGATCCTCGGGACGAAACTCCATGCCAATAGTCTGTGGAGGGTCGGGATCGGGAAGTCCAAGGTTCGTCGGATGGCCATTCTTCATACGATCCATTGCTGAAGACTCTGGCATTGAGGTCGGAACTTGGGATGTCGGTTCCTTAGATGTTTCGCGTGATGTTTTTCTAGTACGAAGCGTGACTGTACCCAGATATGGCACATTGATGCGACATAACCCTTTGGCAGAAGATGACAGGCCGGTGTCGATGATAGGAAACAATTGTTGTACAATGCAAGCAGCCTCGGCGGTCAATCTGTCACTAGTCTTACGCGCCATATCGTCAAGAAGCTTCTGTGTAGATGCCACCAAATTCCGGTCCATGGAACGTTGGTGCATTGTGATATGTGCCGTCGAATCAGAAAATTCTTGAACTTCTTCCGAGCCACTATGATCAAGATATGACAGAAGCAATGTCATGGACCCCACAAGTGCTGTATAGTCAATGTGACGACAGCTCACTGAACTCATAGCGCTGCGGCGCATTTCCCCGAAGCGGGTCAAAACCTCACGACTAGACGAAAGACAGCAACTCTTGCTGAATTCACGTTGCTCCAGGGTAACTCCTTTCATCATGTATGGCAAGTGCAAAATGATCATGATACTGAAGTAGTGCATCTGAACCATAACCTGGAAGCAAGTGGCCAACGTTTCGGCATTAATTGGCTTAGACACAAGACTCGGAGGAACCCACCACTCACTCGGAATACAGTTGGCAGCCTCTCTGACCTGTTGATATATCCGCATAGTAACATCCCGCGCATTTGCTGGGCGCATTGTATTCCGCTCCGTAATCTTGGCCGAAGCGACTGTTAATATGCGCTCTAATTTGTCCGTTTCGTTTAGTAGAGCAAGCGCTTCGGGCGTCGCAAAGGATTCATCCTGCGTGGCACAGGGTAAACCTAACAGCAGGGAGGTATACCGATCGAAAAAGTTTAGACGATACCAAAGATAAGCTGGCGATGGCTTCCAAGCTGCCTCAGTCTCGTCATCGACAGATGGGACCATTGAACGGATACCTTGCCCGAGACCCATTAGCTGAGCAAATCCAATTGCCCGACGACATATAATCCATGCCTTGCGCAAACTACCCAGGTTGGCCATGTACAGGCACTGTATCAACAAACACTCAATGCCCTCCAACGTCCCCGTCAAATCGTCATCGTTAGTTACCATCATTGAGACAGCACTATACCATTCATCCGTAAGTTGGCTTAATGGTTTTGAAAAGGACAATTCGCTTCTATCGAATGTAGGCTCGAGATGTTGGATAATAACAGCAAGTTGAAGTAGCTTCAAAGCCATGCATAATGGATGTGCTGTTGCTGAAGGGAGCAAACGAATATGCTTAACTGGTGGCGCGCGGGGACCTCTTAAACTTTGGACGGAAAAAGTCATCGCCAGGACGAAATAGACACCAGAGCTATTTTCGAAGATGCGGTCAATATCCTCTTGTGACGGGAAAAGCGGTAAAAGCTTGGTGCGCAGCATGTCCAGCTTTTGTGAACGTGGAAGAACATGTGGAGTAGCGAATAGTCGAAAGGAGTCGGTCTCAGGAGGTGTTGGGATATTGCAACGCCAGTCTAGGACGTTGCGGTGGGGGTTCAGTGCTACATTTGCTTGTGTTGGTGCTGGTGCTGGTTGAACTTTAGATGGTGGTACAGCCTGATTTACTGAAACGGACTCAGCGTCTGCGTCTAATCCATCGTCTTCGCCGTCGATATAGTCTTCTCCATCCTCATCGGCACTACCAAAGTCGATGGACGCCTGGTATGGCAAACTATCCGACAGCTTCTGACTAAAGATATCAGCGTTCGGTCCAACAGCAGTCATCACGGCTTGTAGAGCTTTTTCCATCTCTGATAACCGTTGATGTACCGACTTAGTAGAGACTGGTAGGCTGGCCTCGGGCTTCTCGTCAGGTCCTGGGTGCTCGGGATACTCCTGGCTACGGCATGAATCGCCTTTCTCCGTACAACGAATACACACGGAATCGCCACTCTGACGGTATTCACATTTGATTTTACGTCGACGGCCTTAACAGGGATTGGTCAGTTATAACAACGAGGGTGATGGTGACACAGGATGCTTACATTGCCAACAGCTCTTGGTGCCCTTACGGACGCGACGCTTCCCATTAGTGGCTCCTGGAGGGACACTAGTGGTTGGCGACTCGATGCCAGATAGTGCGGTGCCAGGTCGTTCTATATCGGTAGGTGCTTGTTTCCGCTTACGACTGGCCACTGATTGTTGTGACGGTTGCATTTCGGCGATATGGGCGGGAAAATTCCGTTTGTGGGAGTGTATATAATGATGTAATGGCCCACAACTGGCAATGTTAATAAATAAGACGGGACTTAAAAGGGGCCGTCAACCGAAAATGAGGAATGCGATGGGATGAACAGGTCAGGGTAACTTGAAACTAGGATAGGGAGATATCTGACGTCTGAATGCGAGTTTGTAACCAAATTGACGAGGTGCTCCGAGCTATGGAATCCCTTTTGGAAGTGACCAACATCAACAACATAATGGCGGTCACCTCGTAACCAAAATCTTTCGGTTCCAACCCACATTAAATGTCTGAACATTAAGGCCAAGACCGAAATTATTTCCGATATGGAGGTCCGCGGACACGAAATACCCTAATCCAGGGTTCCCTTAATAATGTCATGATGATGTGTAAATGGCAGCGCGTGACAGGGGAAAGAACCGAAAAAAGAAGGAACAAGCATCAAGAAATGGCAAGAATGATGATGAATGGAAGATGGCTTACAAGATATATATGAATGTACTACGCAGTAATTCCCAAGGCCAAAAGACTCGACCGGTACTCTATAGAATAACGGCGGAGGAAGATGACAAGTCCGGATAGTCGGTGTTGTTGGACCGATTGATTGTAGGCGGACGAAGACGGCTAGAAAGTAAACATAGGTTTTTGGGACTTCAGGGTGGTAGCGCTGCGTGGGGTGTAATTATGTTTGAAAAGCTGAACGGGTAAGTACCGATGATTGAAGGAGAAATGTGGGGTACAAATGTGAAAGTTGACAGTGTGATTCAAACGAAGCTAGAATATCTCGATGGAAAAGTTGCAAGAAGCATTGATTTTCGGTAAACGAAGAGATATCAGAGATAATTCGTAAATAGGGTAAAAAGGAAAAGGCCAAGCCAAGCCAAACCAAAACCCTCTACTCGTCCTCAACACCATATTTCGGGTTCAATTACAAATCCCCTGGGAAGCGCGCCAAAAATGTGCCGGTAGTACTTCCATCAGGGCAGAATGCCGTGCTTGATTGTCTGGCGATTTCTCCATTTGGACGGATCGCGGTTCCTGGCTGTGTGCAGGTCGGCGTCACGTTGCAGGCGCCGACGGACGAATTCGTCCGTCGGTTGTGTGTTTCGTCCGTGCCACGTGAGTCTTACATTAGGGTTAGTTGAGGTGCGGAGATAATAACCCCGGCGATTCAAGTGAATCGGATCGGTATGTAACGGTGTTCCGACCCGGTTATTTTGTAAAAGTGAACAGAATCTGTTGTCTAGATGAATAGTTCGAGTGGGGATGTATGATGCGAACTCATGTGTTTTCAATAGTACTTTCGAAATTTTGTCAACCCGGAAAAAAGTCCCGTATCGGCTTTGCTCCTGACTCCCAGTCGCCAGGAGAGCTTGTAGAGTCATCAAGATTCTATGTCACACCTAACATCGTTGCGTAAACAGACGTTAACAAGATTGTGAATAACTGGACTGATAGCCTTACCTTGATGAATATCACTGGGTTTTGGTCCACAGTAGGGTAAAGTAGTGTGAAGAGGCTTAACCTACGTTCTGGAAGACCGTACTGCATGTTACAATGTCATACAAGTCGAGCATCGTAGATATTGTTGCTAGTATCAAATTACTATCAGCTAGGTGGCTTCTACAGAAACCAACTCTGGACAAGATACATATGCATGTCAACTTGCTGGTGGTGTAGCATCCGATGGACTGAGCACTATGCCAAGTCTAAGGACTACTGGAATATTCCTCACCCGGAAAAGAATCCTTGCCACAATGCTGCCATTCCTAAAACACGGACAGCTGAAGATGGTCTATATAAAAATAGGTCACGTGCGTTTATCGTTTTCAATTCATCACTGTGTAGGAGGGCAGGTAAGACAGAGAACTTGGACGTCATCTTTATAATATCATGGCTGTTACTCATACATAGGAACAAAGTCTATTTAGCTGTTGTAAAGTTGGCACAGGTGTGGCGAGACCGTGGCGATTCGAGCTACAAGCAGGAGACAATATTTGGATTTTTGTTGTTTGTCACTCCTGCGTAGACTCCCGAGACCTCCACGAGTGTAGTGAATAAGAAAAATTGAAAAAGTTTCGACGGTTTGCACCTCGAGTCGTCACGGTCACGCCACACTTATGCCAAGTTCTTTATGGTCGAAGGGGTGGTACGTCACAGAGGAATTATTATTGCTTATGTCGTAGATGATTATATTAGACCGTCCGGAGAAAAGAGAGTTACTGCTGGCCCCCATTCATAGTGATTTTCTATATGTGTGTCTTCATTGTGTGAGGCATACTACGCTTCTGTTAGAGGGAGGCACGTGTTTCAGGGTTATATAGAACCCTACTATAATGACACGTGAGCGCGGTATCTAACAAGATGGACGAAAAGTAGACGGTGGTACTTATATCAAGGTGATTGATATCAAAGCACTAGTATTTGAAGTGGAATCTAAACGTAGAAGCTTCTACGGGAGTAAAAAATTAAAAAAAAATTAAAAAAGTGTTTGCTACTAAAACCTGGAGTCGCCACGGTCATGCCACACTTGTGCCAAGTTGGTGAGAGCGATTTTGTAATATTTTAAAAGGTATTTAATATAAAATTACTAGTATTCAGAAAAATACTCATCAACGGGGACCTCTACAAGTTTAGTGAATAAGAAAAATAAAATAAAAAGTTTCCACTACTCGTATCAGCCTCTGGTCATCGGGTTGATACTTGGTAACCCTAAGATAGGCGTGATACCTACCGCCAACGTGTGATGTTTTGTTGTTCTGTCTAGCTCGACTTTCTTGAATATCCACCAAGTTGGCTGTGATATATATAATATTTCACTACATAAACTCCATCAAATTACTCTTTCAAACTTGGCACGAGTGTGGCGTGACCGTGGCGACTCGAGGTGCAAACCGTAGAAATTTTTTCAATTTTCCCTATTCACTAGACTCGCGGAGGTCTCCGCTAATGGGCCTCTTTCTGAATACTAGTAACTTTATATCAAATCCCTCTCCGACTATACACAATGGTACTTTTTGTCTGTGTGCTTCAGACTAGGTCTAGAAAACTTGGCACAAGCGTGGCGAGACCATGTCGATTCGAGGCGCAAGCAACGCATCACAACCTGCGGCAAAACCTGCATTTCTGTGTATACATGTGTCCATATGTACACAAAACAAATCTAATTCCTTGTCTCTTCATAGACGTCAGCCTCTATGACAACAATGAATGAAAAAAGTCTAATTCTATTACACGTTCTGTAGAATTCTCCAGAGTTGGTAGGTTTCACTCGGAGAATTTACCCTTCGGGATACAGACCATATTACGACGAAAGGCTGAAAACGTTGAAAAAAACAGCTTCTTCCAGGGCGAGCTGATGGACGTCAAAGCGCAGGTCTATACGTGCAAGGTACAACGTAACAGACGCAACGTCCTAGTGGAGAAGCCGCCCACCTCCCTCGCTTAAAACACATGTCTATTTACCATATCGACCTTGGATCGTCAGCTTTACTTCCAGGATACTCGCTTGTTAACGCTCGAAACAAGGTTCATCTCTGCATTGTGTATCATACATTGATGACTTCCTTCCACCGGCATTTTCACCACGGATGACATGACATGTGAAAGGTGACTCGGACGTCGTTGCTCTATCTGCAGATCACGTCTATTCACCAAACTAGACTTCTGCGTCAGGAAATAATCGACAAGAAGTGGCTGATAGATGGCCGAGATATAGCTGTCACGAGAAGAGATATGTCGACTGGGAAATATCAAGATGGTAAGTACCCTTGCATGAGTTCCTTCCAACGAGATGTAAAAGGTTGGCATGAAGAGAGGCTTAATAGTGGAGTTTTTAGGATTCGGAAGATACTTGGGATTCGGAGGGATATAACTTCTGACTGTTTTGGACATATCATAGTAGTTCATGAGTGTTTGCAGTTGGTCTTTCCCTGGATTTCATAAATATCCCGTAGAACTACTGTTTGAACCCATGCCACATATCATATTTTCCGCCAGTGCACACGTTCCCCTACCAAACCCCCGGAACCCCAGAACCGCATGTCCTCACTAACACGTCAAAACCAGACTACAAACAGTCTGTTTTCCTCGTTTCCTCATCTAAGCCATCCACCAGGAACCGCCACCACCCACAAACACCAGTAACATTATCAATAAATCCATCTTAGTCTAAACAACTTGCGTAATGGTCGGCTCTTCCCACTTCCTATATCCTTCCCATGTGGCGCTCCATTTTTTTTTTGGCTTCTTGCTATGTACATACTTTCCAGTCTCGGGCGTAACTAGCGGCGAACGGGGCTTTTCTAGGGGTCATCATTCCATCCGTTGGATTACCCTGTTGCCGGCTTAGTTTCGGACCTGTTTAGCAAGGGGCCGTTGTTAGTCAGTCGGTCGGACTGGTTGGTCATTTGTCAGCCCGTGTCGGGAGTTACTTTGTTTCCTCTGTCGTCTCGTTTTCACTGATACTTATATCTGCACGGTAATATAGATCGACTGTGCCGATCATGAACAGACGCCTAGCCTTTTACCCGGCTACTAACAATGACAGGAACATGACATGAATCGCGAAATATCTCGACACGGCTTAGAAACACTAGCCCGGTCAACAAGCCATATAGTTCCATCCTCCTACTAACTATCATACACACTAAACCCCACGACATCATGCAATACACCCCCTGTCCAGCCAAACGTGGGAAACAAAACTATAGTCCCATAGGGCGTCTACCCCATCCTAAATCGCCGAAACCATAACACCAGTCACCTAGGATCCAAGGGGGAGGGCTCCTCCACATCCATCACTTCATCCTACGGACCACTTAGCTTGCCAGCCGGTAAAGAAGCCAAGTCCCGCGTCGTGGGGTCACTCGTGTAAGAGGAGCGTGGGGAGACGTTTCTACCTTCTCGTGGAAACATGAGCCAATTGATCAAGCGAGAAGCTGAGCAGCCGTAGAATGTAAATAAAGTAGCCGATGGAACCCATCGTTTCTCGATCTAAGGACTTTTTGCCTCGATCCTTCTTCTGCTTCTTGTCTTGTCTCTAGATATTTCCTTAGCTCGACCTTTTAGCCACTTCCTAAATGTCTACTCCCTTTATTACTAACTAATTCGCCTCTCGTTTCTTCTTCTTCAAGTCTCACCTTATTCATTCGCTTTATCGTCCGTTTCTTTTTGGCTTTTGACGTATCCGGTTTATACGTTCTTTGTATCACCTCTAGTTAGGGCAATTGCCCATCGCATTCACATCACTTGTTGTTTGTCGCCTGTCACACGTCACCGAGCCCGGTTGCCTTCCCGTTTGGATTATCTGTGCTACATTGCACCGCACGATCGTAATCATGAGAATATCACGTGTATTCGCTACGGTGCTTGCCGTTATATCTGGCGCTACCACGGCTGTAGCTGATAACTCGACTTCATCTATCCCATCGTTATATTCTACTTTGCCAGAATGTGCTGTATGTGATATGGAATATTCTTACACTGAGACACTAACTAACCAACAATCCAGTTCGAATGTGTCGTCGATGCTCTTTCCGTCTCGGAATGCGACGCCAGTGACGTCGAATGTACTTGTAAAGACGAACCTCTTCGTTACAACGTAACACTTTGCGCCCGTCAAACTTGCACTATTAGTGAACAACTCAGTACGTCATTTCCAGACCCACATGCACCACGTCTTATTAACCCGTCCCAGCTGCCCGCAACACCACAGCCACTGCCTGCCAAGAACCCATCCGCAACCGCTCAGCAAAATACAGCGCCGTCGGCATCGGCATGGGCGTAGTAACCGCCGTCTTCATCATCATCCGCTTTCTCTTCAAATTCCTCGTCACTCGCGACACTATCTATTCCGATGATTGGATGGCCCTTGCTACCTTTTTCGCCGGTATCCCCGCCTCGGTTATCAATGAAGTCGGTGTCGTACATAACGGGATGGGTCGGGATGTCTGGAGACTTTCCCTTCAGCAGGTGATTAACTTTGTTCACTGGTTTTATGTCATGGAACAGTTCTACTTTTTGCATGTCGGTATGCTCAAGGTTGCTCTGCTTCTTTTCCTTCTCCGGATTTTCCCATCCCCGAACGTTCGCCGTCTTCTCATGGCCACAATGGTCTTTGATATCGCCTACACGATTAGTTTCATGGTAGCAGCTTTTTTCCAGTGCACGCCACTCAACTACTACTGGATGCAATACACAGACGATGCGACCGGCCACTGCATCAACGTTAACGCCCTCGTCTGGACTCACGCCTCAATCGGCATCCTCATCGATCTCTGGATGCTGGCCGTGCCACTCTGGCAACTCCGAAACCTCCGTCTCCACTGGAAGAAAAAGGCCAGTGTCGCCCTCATGTTCTTCGTTGGTACCTTCATGACCGTCATCAGCATTGTCCGGTTACATTCCCTCATCACCTTTGCAAACTCGTATAACCCAACCTGGGACCAATTTGACGGTGGGATGTGGTCTACCATCGAAGTCAACGTGGGTATCATTTGCTCCTGCTTGCCCGCCATGCGCTTGGTTCTCATCCGTTTCTTCCCTGTCGTCTTCGGTTCCACCGCCAACAGAAGTGGTTATAATGAGTCAGGAAGAAATAGTAGTCGTACTCCGAAAATTCGGTTGTCGTCTCGTAACAAACGTACTGGGGCGCTTCCTCTAGATAGTGAGGCATCACAAATCGTCATGTCACGGTCTTACCAGGTGGAAATTAGTGAGAGCGTTGAAGGGGCACTTCCACTAAACGACTTTGATTTTGAAAAGAGACCTCACACTCCGAGATCATGATCTAGGATTGTTATTTTTATGGCTTATGAATAATGGGCGGTTTTTTGTTTTTCGTTTTTTCTAGGTTTTGTTTTGAGTTATAACTGTATAATCATACTTTTTTCGTTATTTTCTTGGCTTTTTAAGTTAATAAGTGCAAGTACAAGAACCATGTATGCAAACAAAAATGAACAAGTAGGTAACGTTCAGTCGTTATGATCAATCAACCCACAATGAGCAAAAAGATACAAAAAGAACATACAACACCGGGTATTCGCACGTGGTCACCCACCGTACTACTAATCCAGCGCTCTGTGGCTTGACTATGGGGGAGCAGACGGGACCCCGTATTTTCCGCAGGCTATGGTCGTATGTGGAAGAATACACCATTAACAGGCGTTATGTACCCCACATCTCAACCCGCGCACTGTGTTTGGGTGTACTATCATACTGTTATACGGTGTGTATATTAATGTGTATACTGTATACCGCACATTATTATATCCCACTTCACAAGCCCTTCTGTGCAAAATGATATTAACAACCAACTCAAGACAGTTCAACTATATCTTTGTAAACGGGCCGGCAACAACTGTCGATCCCTTCACTGATGTCTCAGTCAGGATCGTTTTCCGCATCTCCCTATGCGCACCATGACCAATCACAATTTGATGAAAACGTGACCAATTTATTCCGCAGCTACTATTGGTCAACAGCTAGCTTACACCACCAAAACCGGCACCAAGCCGCCATGTCAAGGTACATGGACGTCATCACACGGCATTATGGTATAGCAACGCCCGCTTTATCTATTGGAGTTGCTGTTGCTGATACCTGTGTAAATAGAATAGTGAGCTAAACTTAATGTATAGGCTTTTGTAGTGGCGATTAGTTTGGCTGGAGAAGCTTTTACCCCGCGATTTCCGTATCGGTCGCCGGTAGTCACTACTGTGTGTTTCTGTGCTTAATGTGTCTCTCTTTATAGAAAGGTTTAAATAGTATGGAGTATCATAGACTCTAAAACTTATTTCTTGAACAACCCATTATTTGATTACTTCTCACAAAAAACCTCATCATGTCTGCACAATATAAACTGAAAGATATCACTGCTTTGCCTGCTACTCCCGGTGACAAGGTAGAGGCATCCATTGAAGGTCTCGATGGCGCCAAGGTTCTATTAGTCAATGTTGGAGGCCATGTATCCGCTCTTGGCCCCAAGTGTACCCATTATGGTGCCCCTCTGATCAAAGGTGTCTTGACAGAGACAGGTCAAATTCTATGTCCATGGCATGGCGGTGAATATATACCTACCCACTCGAGATTCTTTTCATCGATAGTAACTAACATAGCCATTTTTAGCCTGCTTTAATGCTCGTACAGGCGACATCGAAGATGCCCCTGCTCGCGACCCACTTCCCGTCTTTAAAGTCACTGAAGACAATGGCTCCGTCTACGTCACTGGTGATCCCACTCTACTAGCCGCTGGTAGCATTGATCTGAAATTTAACTGTCCCCAGGTTGATGCTCCTCCTAGTTCTGGTATCGTGGTTGTTGGAGGAGGTAGCGGTGCAGTTGGATTCATTGAGGGCATTCGTACCAGTGGTCATAATGAGCCTGTGACGGTCATTTCTAGTGAAGGATATCTACCTATTGACAGGCCAAAGCTATCGAAAGCCTTGGTTGGTGACCCGAAGAAAATTCAATTGAGAAGTCAAGAGTGGTACGACGAGGCCAACGTCAAATTCGTTTACGATGAGGTCATCTCTGTCAACCCCAAGAATAAAAGTGTCACAACGAAGACTGGCAAGTCCTTCAACTACACGAAACTCATACTATCTCCTGGTGGAACTGCCAACAGACTTCCAACCACTGGTTTAGACGGTACTCTATCCAACGTCTTCACCCTCCGCAGTGCCTCTGATGCCGCAGCTATCACAGCCGCTATTGGCGACAAAGGGAAGAACATTGTTGTGATTGGCTCTTCATTCATTGGTTTGGAAATCGCGAATGCGCTATGCAAAGACAACACAGTCTCAGTCATTGGCCCATCTGCCGTCCCCCTAAGCAAAATCCTAGGACCCAAAGTTGGCGCAGCTATCCAACAAGGTCTTGAAGGGAAGGGAATCAAATTCTACATGCGTGCCAAAACTAAGCATGCCCTCGCATCAGAGAAATCAGCCACCACTGTCGGCTCAGTAGTGTTAGACGACGGGACTTCTCTCCCGGCTGACCTCGTCATTCTCGGAGTCGGCGTTAAGCCTGCTACCGGCTTCCTCAAAGATAATTCGGCCTTCTCCCTTCAAGAAGATGGTAGTCTATTAACTGACGGCTTCTACCAAGTCCTTGGACATAAAGATATCTACGCAGTCGGTGACATCGCCAAATTCCCCTACCTTGGCCCCGGAACAGTTGGCGCCACCCGCATTGAACACTGGAATGTAGCACAAAACGCCGGGCGAACAGCCGCTCAACATATTGCAGGAATCACAGGAGAAGAACCAAGCGTTCGGATCCCTGTTTTTTGGTCTGCTCTGTCAGCACAACTTAGATACTGCGGGAACACGGCTGGTGGATTCGACGATGTGGTTATTGATGGGGACGTAGATAAGCGAGCTTTCGCGGCTTATTATACTAATGGTGATACGGTTGTGGCAGTGGCTACTATGGGTAAAGACCCAGTCATGGTTGATGTTGCACAGAAGATGACACGAGGGAAAATGGAAAGTAAGAGTGAGCTTGTGGGACGTCTAAGTGGTTAGGATTTCTATGATTATGAATCATCGGAGGTCATAGATTTATTACATTATCCACTTTTGGATGCGCATTATGCAGGATTTCAAAAAACCAAATTAATTTCCTAATTGGTGTGAATTGGTGGTTTGTGCAGGTCGAATATTTACATGTTCCTGGTGAAAAGTTTAACCCGGTGAAAAGTTTGCGGCAACTGGGCAACCAAGGTGAGGCCTAACAAAGGTCCGTGATTGACGGTTTTCTTTTTTTTTTTTTTGAGTTTGTGTTATATGGTTTGTGCGGTGGGCGGGGTCTTTATCAAGTCGGTCTGGACCTAGGATGGGAAAAGAGCCTCAGCGGAATGAGTGAAATACTAATACTAGAAAGGCTGGTAATGGATCCACGTTGTTGGAATACTAATGCATTTTTTGTAGTGTAATATTGGTGATGTGTCTAACAAACTGACAGACAAATGGACAAATAAAAATACATATGTACTGTATGACAAGTTCAAGTATCGGATCTGTTGAAATCACACAAAGACAAAGAGATTGGTTAAACCAACAAACTATGAAGTTTGCTAAACACATGTCTAAATGTGCATGAATACCTCATGGCATGAATGATCGCTTTGTTAGACGGGATGACGTGTGATATGATAGGGTTACATTACATACAAATGTACATAAAGGGTTGTCCTCGAACCATGCACTCGGAAGAAACTTTATTCAACAACAGAATTTTCATCCCCCAAAAGAACAGATAGAAGAGTCTTTTCCAGTCTTTTCCTTTTGTTCTAGTCAGTCTCTTTAACAGTCTTTGCGCTTTAATCATCACCTAGTCAGTCATGCAGGTCGCATGCAGGTACCGCACACCGGATACTTGGCTGGCTAGGTACCTATTGTGGCGGGAGGAGGTAACTTGGTAGCCTGTTTTGTGGCAGTGTGGTACTTGGCTGGTGTTGTGGTGGTACATTGGAAGAGAACGGGGCCTGTGCTTGTTCCTGTGGAAGGATGATAGTGTTAAGAGGATGTAACGGCACAGCAGATTCTTGGGAGATTGGAAGTTTTGGTTATGCTGTAGTTGTGGATTGTCTTGAGAGGATATGGCAACACATGTTCGCTTCTGTAACTAGTACATATGTACATACATACACATGTGCGAACTCACCGCTTATCCCACGCCATTTCCATGTATCTTATGATAGCCTCAGTTTAACGAACCCACATCACCAGTAACCCAAACCTATGCAACTCCAAGCTTATATCCCTTGACAACGAGCCGATTTACTTCCTTCCCATCTTAACCTGCATGACGCTTACATTACCATCAATAGAAAGCCAGCCTACTTGTCGAGGAGCATGCGGTCTTTGCGTACCAGGATTACCAATACTTTGTAGTGTACACAGTGGTAAGGCGGCGCATTGTCATCTGTTTTTGTTTACTTTGATTGTGATGAGGGGATTTATCATAGAAACGCACATAATAAACCCAACGACGTAATCATGGCGGGGTGGGAAAATCAATTCTCGGTTGTCGCAGAACTGGCGATGTTAAAAGTCGCGACCCTGCTAGATTTTGTTTCTCTCCCTTCTCCCTTTAAGCCCCTCTTTGGATGGTGAAGAGTTTTCAAGAGGCACGACGACTCTTACTTGGTTGATTTAGCATTTTAACAAAAACTGATTCTGATCAAGTCTTGGATTTGCCGATATCCATCCTTTTGTCTTATCTTTTAAAAAACTCTTCCATTGTTTGGTTTTCGCCAGACTAAGTGTTTAGCGTTTATTTCCATTGTGTCTGTTTGACACTAATCCGTTGATATCAACGTCATCACGAAATCCGCCTCGCTCACAAATTCACGACTTCCTTATTTTTACGAATCAGATGCTTATGACTTATCGACGACTTATTTTACGCCATCTTACGTCTTTTATTACCTCACTTTTAGATACCAAGCGGCAACTTTCTCACCAACCTAACGAATAGTCATCGCTTCCTATTTCCTGTCGCCTGAAAATCACAAAAATCCAGAATTGGGCCGAAATAATCGCCTTGTGTTGATTCTGCCTAGGCTTAGATCTTTTTCGTGGTTACAGCATCGCCGCTTCCGCATCATTATAAGAGGCTCCGTGAGACCCGCTTTCCTGCTTTTGTGCTCGCATATTCACCCCCAAGAACGGAATTCATCCACGGGTTTAAAAAATCCAATTGCCTTATTCCACGCTTCCTTTCGATCAAAGGAACCTTGGTGTATCCACACTATCCACTTACTTCAACCAAAATCCCATGTCTTCACAATTGTTTTGTGTTGAAATCACCATTGAACCCCAGGCTCTCCACAAAGAAGGCCTGTCTCAAGATACAGTCGTGTGACTCTTCTAACAAGCCACTACTTGGCTAGCGACGACCGACCCGTGCTTTGTGCCCCAACGGGCCAACCGTCAAAGGTTGCTTGCTCATCACCTGGTATGTCATATTGTCTCCTAAACCATTTTGTACACTCACATGCACCCCTCGCTGCCCCTTTGACCACCCCGGAAAAAGTTGACCGCATACCGTTGTCACCTGCATCGGCCTCCTGCTTCGGTCTCTCCTTTGCACGATAAGTATAGCCTTGGATTTGCCCGGCTCCTGGTTCAGGAGATAATGGTTCGTTCCTTGTTGTGTGCAGCCTTGCAGCCGATCCGTTATGCATCTTGAATAGCTGGGTTTATGATCGTAATATGCTGCATTTCGTCTGCACTATATGCATCATGGCACAAAACCCAATCTGGTCAACAAGCACAGAGTACAAGCCCTTAAATATGTCCCATATCTCGACTCGAAAAACAGTCAGGTTCCGTCATATCTAGAATCCCACTAGTCGTTGGGATTTCTGCTACCCGCTTTGCTATCCCCAATCGAGGGGTTGGCATCGTCGTGGTTGACAGGGTCTCCCTTCAAAGTTCAACCAGTCCTTGGTCTTCATCTCATTCAAAGTCCATGTTAAGACTCATCTATTGCTGGTCACGATCACCATATTGTATAAACCAGCCCTGCTAATCCACGTCTTCTTCATAGCCACTTTCTGGTGTTCCCTTACCCGACCTCATTTCTTTGTCCAATCAGCACAAACACCCATTGACCTGTTTTTGCCCTGGTACATACATACATTTTGTTTTGACTCGTTGTTTCCACGCATTCGAGTGTTCGAGTCCCGTTCCTAGACTCTCTGATCTATAATTCTCACTTTAGAGCACAGGCTCCCCCTGGCCTTCTCAAAAACCATCATTTCCCAAATTTCGTCTCATCTACCCGCCCTCTCGCTATAGTAGTGTGGACTCAAGTTTGTCCGTGGGACTCCGTCATTCGATCGGGAAACTAAAAAGCACGGGGTATCTGGTTATCGAAACTTTTTTTTACCCTTCCTTGTTCTTCTCTCTTGAATCTTTTCGAATCTTTTTGAACTTTCTTGATATCTTCTTTCTTCTTCACTTTTTGCTGTACTTCAAACGCCCGAATCACACAACATCCACGATTTCTCGCTTGCCTTTTCTCTTTACGGACACTTCATCTCGTCGCGCATTTTCTTTTGCCTTCAAATCGTCTAATGCTACACTGCATATTCGTGTTATTCCTTCTGAACGACATACTATATTGCGATCAAAACTTCTGACAACAAACGACATATTGACGTTGAATTGACCCAGTAATTAAACTAAAACACAGTCGCCATCCTCCGAATCCGTCAACTTTCGTCTTATTCGATCCATCTCTCCACACAAATACTACTTGGGATAGTTTGCAAACGCCACCCAATTCAAGTCTTTGCAAACTTGTAAATCCATAGTGTCCAGTAATATTGGCCATGCTTTCAGTCAACACCACTTTGCGATCCAGATCACCATCGCCTTCACCAAGTGTTGTATCGCCTGCTCCTTCTGCCACATTCACTACTACGCCCCTAACCCCAACCATGGACGTCTCACAACCACACATCACATCCTCGGCATCGGGATCGTCGCCAATTATTTCAGTAACAGTCCCGGCCACAGTACAAGATCTTCCGCCAATCAAATGCTGCTGTGGTCGTCATGATTGTGAAATTTATAAGAACAATTGTTCCATTCTTTCTCTTGTAGAGGATGATATGCGGGCTGCCGCCCAGTTGGGTCAAGTAAGTCTAAAACTACGTTTGAGATACAGTAGAGGTGGAAATCTGCATGCCAGTTGGTACCGATATCCGTTCTTCTACGGAGTTTGCACTTTTTTGCTGCATTTGAGACGCCCTTGGACACGGAGCATATATATTCGGGGACAGGGAGAATTATGTGACTAGCAAGGCATGTGAAGATAGCCCTTTGCTCCCACATACATTTTTTTGATGTATTGTCCCGCGTCCTTGAAATAATGATGTTTGTCGTCCACTACCAGCGGGTGTCCTCAAGTTTCCCTTCTGCATGTTTATTTTCTTGCAATATACAGCCGCATGAAACCACCAGATCATGGACTTCCCATCACTAACATTTTCGCTTCAGGCTTTATTACATCGCCATGAGACATATATGGCTGAAGCCGAACGCGAGCGGCTGGCATTGGAAGCACGCATCCAAGAATTACAAAATGACAAAAAGGAGTTGGAAATGGCAAACGACAGAACATACAGAGAAAACCAAAATCTCATGAGCCAAATCGACATGCTCAACGACTCAGTACAAGATGCCGATATCAAAATTCAACAATTAGAAGCCAGTCTCCTCACATCACAACAAACAGTACGCAAACTTGAGGGTGCCACAGCACGAGCAGCCGACATGGAACGCCAAATTGCCGTTCTCGAACATGAACAAGATACTCTTCGCGAAAGTCACCGGAAATCAGAAACAGACAACCGGGACGCCATGCAACGATGGAGAAAGGCAGAGCGCAATATCATGCAATTACAAGAGCAAATAGAGCGCATGGAACAAGAGGCACGTGAGGAGCGAGAGCGTCATGTGGAGATTTTGGGTCGCATGGAGAGACAACGTGAGGTCGAAAAGGAACTTAATACGGCTGCTGGACGTCTCAAGGGGGCTGCGGCTGCAAAGACATTATCCTCTGTTGACAGTTTACCAACAGGGGATAAGAATGGAAGCAACGTTGTATCCCATTTCGTAAGAGATTTGTTGGCTGATAATGCCAATCTCCAGCTTGGTATGTCAGAGTTGCGTGAGCTTCTGATGAATTCGCACGACGAAATCCAAGCATTACGTGAACAATTAGTGTCTCATCAACCAATGGCACAACCTGGCTTCACCACTGCTCCTTCGACTACCGCGACTGAGAATCCCGAGTCCGTGCCTCAATCACCATCGTCACAAAATTTTCCTGGTGGCGCACCACCACAACGGGAAGTCCATGTTCACCACCATTACCACGTCGCCCAACCGAAACGCACAGGTCTCAAGGGTACCAAGAAGAAGCGGAACAGTTTAGTTCCCGGCATGTTCAACCCACCCAACAGTCAAAACGGCTCTGGATTTGGTGCCTTGCGCTCGGCAGTGACATCCCCGGGACATTCCAGACGCACATCTATCTCTCAAAGTGAGCTTGGAAGTGACGGCGGCCTCATGTCACCTACCCAAGAGCTTGGCATGCGTGGCTACAGACAACGTGATTCTGTGGCTTCTTCTATCTGGGCACACAACAAGCGTGACTCTCTCAATACCGTCGCCACATCGAACCGCCGCGACTCGATATTCTCCGAACGACCATCTGAATATGCCGATTCCTCTGTCGCCTCATCTCCAGTTAGCAGTCGGCCCATGTCTTTCATGAATAACGATGCAGACTTTACCCTTGTTTGCCCACCAGGACGCAGACATAAGAAGAGAGTATCGGATATGTCTGTTTGTGCAAACCAAGCTGGGATTCATGCGATTGCCGAGGAAGATGATGCAAAGTCGTTGTCGGGTGTTACTAGAAGGGAGACGTCACTGTCAATTGCGGAGGAGCTTGCAGGACTTGGTGATGAGAATGCGTTCTCTTTCGGTGGTGATGCTGACGATGAGACGTTTGATGATGACGAGGAGGAAAATGAGTCGATGGATGATCTTAGCCCTTTGCCACCAACATTGAAGCGGGTACCATCTCACGAATCTATCATCTCTCTGTCTGGTCTTGATATCCATACTCTTAAGAGTAGACCTAGCCAGTTGACTCTCAGACCCCTGGGTACGGCGTCAGCAGTTATCACCGATGTGGTGGCGCAGTCAACAATTACCTACCGTCCTTCTTCCGATATCCGGTCAAGTCTAGCTGGTTTGGCGGGTCGTGGCGGTATGCACGGTAGTGACTCGGCCTCAATCTACTCCAGCTCCCCCAACAACAACACTGATATGCCCAAGGCCCGCGGTGGTGGTTGGTCAAAGTGGGTGCCATGGGGTGGATACACATCAAGCGCCAGTGTAAGCAGCGCGGTCCCTTCCACGGAAGACAGCAGCTCAGCTCCATCATCAGTCGCCAGTGATAACGGTATAACACCGACTCAGACGCCCGTTAGACAAAACAAGGGCAAATCTAAAGCCGGACCTGACGATAACACTGTGTTGGGAAGTAGTCCGTCGGCGTTCTTTAGAACACCAGGTGTGAACCAACCTGGATTCATTCCGGGATATTGGGCGGGTGCGAAAACGAAGGGCATGGCTGCTAAGGCGCTGGCTGATAGTATTGCCGGGCACCAGTAAGCTGATGAGCCATTGACCACGGAGATTTCTTTTGTTCTTTTTTTGTTCTTTTCCTTTTTATGTCTTGTTGGATTTTGGGATGTTTCTTTTACTTCATTGTGTTTGGGATTAGATTTGGGAATTTTGCATAGAGCCCACCGGAGGCCATCATATCCGAGAGACTCCTATAGTAGGAATCTTGTTTGTTTTTTTTCGTTGTTTTTATCTATATTTTCTTTTGGGTATCAGGTGCACATAATTTTGGAGGTGGTATTGGATTGGATTGGACTCGCTTTTGAGCGACTTGTCTAGAGCCGTAATGTCTTGTGTGGAGATAACCAGTTCATTCCCTTTTGAGGAATTGCTTACATTTTTACACCGATGGGTGTTTTCAAGTACCTTTAGTAATACTTTTGTTCAATACATAGTAAATATCTTTTGGGTAAAAACACAATATCGAAGTCTATAATGAAGATGAAGAAGATGATGATTAAAATACTAATAGCAGAACTTGGTACCTGATAAAGTCAGCTCAGTTTACTTGAAGTCATGATGCTCCCCCTAATAGACGGGGTTACAGGGTCGAGGCGCATTAGTGTGACGAAATGATTACTAAATCGGGTAGTCGCGAGAGAGCAGGAGTGAGCTGGAAGTGAAGGGTGGGCGGGTAGAAGCAGGTGCGTCGTAAAGGAGGGAAACAACTAGATTGAACAGGTTCAGTTGGATGACACGGTTGGGACATTGTGGAGTTTTGATTTTGGTGTTTTTTTTTGGAGGGGAAGTTACATATGTATGGAGATACGCAAATTAGCCTATGAGGTTTCAAGGAAATGATGTCAGTCAGTCAATCAATCAGTCGGCTATGAATTTGAATGACTATGTGTTGTTGATCCGTGCATGAATGGTCTTTTGTTGGATAATTTATGTCGATCATTTATTTATCCGTCAAGGAACCAAACTTTTAACGATGGGCTGGATCCCTTACTTGGGATATAATAACGCTACAACGGTGTTTTTCAATGGTATCGTTTGGGTACAATGTAATACTTAACATCTAAGCTTAGAAACGCCCGGAGATAGTGGTTAACACGGCTGACGAGGCAAAATTCTTTATGGTGGTGTCAGATGAGACTTGGATGTAGGGTATGAAAACCCTGATGGTTGGGTTGTGTCACACACACATACATACACGTTAGTGCTTGTCTTTGGGCTATGTTTTACTTTGATCATGACTGGTTAGTGGCGTTGAGAAGACATTCTTGTCTGACGAAAACATGTTGATGGCCTGACATTTGCTTCTTGTGTATATGTTCTACTGCAGACAGTTCATCTATACCGAAATCAAATATAACAACATGAATGTATGTCTGTCCATATCCAAAAAGTTCAGAACATTGGTACATAGATACGTCGACAGGTAAGACTAAGTTATACCCTGTCAAAATGCTATCAAATCCTTGGTCTTAACCCCACTTCGCCGACATATTATACATACATTCAAAAGTGTCTAGCCCGTCAGCCAATCCCCTTTGAACAATGTGCTTTTTCAAGTTCAACCCAGGCTATAAAGGCCGGTAGTACCTGGTGCACATGTCGACTAACAGGAATGGAAATACGCGCGAGAGCTGAAGTGGGAAGATTGCAAACGAGCTGGTTGTCCTTGTTTGCTGTGGGGTGCATGGGTGTACTTTTTTTTCCTTCTCTCCCTCTGTTCTTGGTGTGTGTGTCATCTGTGTCTGAATGGGTTGTGGTTTCTTAGATATCTCCACCACCACCGTCCCGTGTTTTTTGTTCCAGAGTTCGTTCCTGACTTGCATATGTACTTAAGAGTAACTCCATCTATAGTGTACTCGTCATTGTCCACTTCTATTCCGCTTTAAGTCGGGCTACAAAAGCCTACCCCTCCAAAAAAAAAGTCAGACCAAATCCTCCTTTGTCAATCTACATATTCTCAAGCCAAAAAAAAAGTCACCAAAATCCTATTCCTTCAACGTCGTAATTCGGCTACTTTTCCATTCCTATTCTCCTGATACTTTCTTCCATCGCTTCTATTTGTCGCCGACCCTTATATTTAGTTCTACCCTAACCTTTCCAGACGTCGCGCCAACTTATTCTTCTTGTCTTTCCACAACTTGACAGACAGCTCCTTCTCTACATTGAGCAAGATCGCCGCCAAGTTGCCTTTTCTACATTTGCACCACAGGACCACCGGTTTGCCGCTCATTGGCAAAGGGCTCTTTTCCCCGCCTACATAACAGTGTGTATATTTTCTACACTCTCGTTTACTTTCTTGTGACTCGGACTTCATTATCGTCAACTTCCCACAATATATATCCCCGTTTTTTGTCGTTTTCGTTTCTCGTCGTCAAATTCAAGCGTCTGTTTTCTCGCCTTAATTGCCTTTTAAGCCCTGCACTTTCTCGGACCTTCTTCATATTTCAACCCCTTGCTGAATAGTCGTCTTTCGTCCTGCCATTTTACGTTGCGCGAGCCTGGTTGCTCTGCCATATGGCCACGGGAGTTCCCATTCTCGTTCTACATGCACGTCTTAAGCTTCTTTGATACACGCCCCTCTTTCTCTCGGATCGGCCTCATCTTTTGAATTTCTACAGAGTCATGTTCGAGGAACATGTGCCCGCGGCCATGAATTATCTCATGGATCGTTCTACGGATCCCCGCGTGGGGTCCGCCACCAGTAATTCGTCAGGTGGTACACTTAGCAAGGTCACCTCCGGATCAAAATCATCAACTTCGCTCGGGTCTCTTCTAGGAACATTAGTCCCGGTATTGATTTACTCTGCCATTTGTTTATCAATATTCTGGATCTTGAGACGAAAGTTCCCTAGAGTTTACTCACCAAGAAGTATTGTTAGCAGCTTTTTGCCTCAGTATGTTTTCTTGATCTACACCCAACTCAGTCAGATACTAACAATCTACCCCGCTACAGAGAACGTAGCCAAAGTCTCACAGCCCACTACTTTGTATGGGTGCGTGAGTTCTTCAAGCTGGAGGATACATTTGTTCTCCAGCACATTTCTCTCGACGCCTATCTTCTTCTGCGTTTTCTGAAAATCTTATCGCTGATATGCTTCATTGGCATGTGCATCACCTGGCCTATCCTTTTGCCCGTTAATATGTCAGGTAGTGCTGGCTTAACTCAATTGGATAGCATGGGAATTGGCAATGTCACCCAGCAGAAGCACTTTTATATTCATGCTTTTGTAGCCATTTGCTACTTTAGTATTGTCATGTTCACCATTTACCGCGAATGCATCTACTACATCAACCTGCGCATGGCCTATCTTTGCTCAGACTTTGAAGCTAGCAGATTATCCAACCGCACTGTTCTTTTCACCTGCGTACCAGAACGGTATAGAGACCCTGCCCGTCTAAAGAAGCTATTTGGCGAGGACAATGTCGTCAATGTTTGGGTTCCACAAAACACCTCGGCGCTCGAGCGTTTAGTCGACGAGCGTCACAAGACAGCCCTGAAATTGGAAAAGGCCGAAATCGAACTCATTAAAATGGCCAACAAGTACCGCCAAAAGACCATGTCCCAGGAAGAGCTGGACGCTTTGCATAGCAAGTACGAGAAAATGTTCTCACCCGAAAATAAGTCCGCTGTCGAAACTTATGAGACCAAGGTCAGCAGTGACACAACCACCACCACACATCCGGAAACCTTGGACGAGCAAAAGTCTCAGGACATGATTATGCGGGGCGGTTCTATGATGGAGAATGCTACGCAAGACCGCTTTCTTGCTGTTGCTACTGCTTCTGAGCTACCAACAAGTAGTATGGCCCTCGACCCTACCATAGGTCACTTGCAAATGCCGGATAAACTACAAGGCGAAGAGCAGCAGAATCAACTTATTCGGCAGTCGTTACAACTTGCTCAGAAGCTTAGCAACGAATCATTTGAGATGACGAACATGTCTTCTGGCTCAGAGGAGGCCCTTGATACCATTCCTAGTGCTAATATCACTGAGGTAATGGGCGAAGATAAGATTGCCGTTCATTCTGAGACTTCTGATCTTCCTGAAATCATTACCGTGCCTAAGCCCACAGCACATCCCGAGACTACCGTCAGCTCTTCAACTGCCATAGAACATCCTGACCAAGTCCGCCCAAGATACAAGGAACCAACAACAACCATCAAAATGAACATCCGCCAGACCAACCAGGGTCCTCTTGCCGACCGCCGCATAGACGACCCCGAAACTGGAACCTACCACCTACCAGATTCCAGCGGCTCGGTTGCAGCCCAATGGATTCCCCAGGAAAAGCGCCCATCGCACCGTCCCTTCCGTAACTGGTTCCGTCGGGTCGACACGATCAAATGGACACGAAACCGCATCGCCATGTTGAACCCGCAAATTTACAAACAGCGCAAAGCCTTACTCGACGGAAAAGGCACGCCGATAGCGTCGGCATTCGTCGAGTTCAAGACACAAGCTGCTGCTGAAAAGGCTTTTCAGACTCTTACTCATCATTTGCCGTCACACATGTCATCCCGTTATATTGGAATCTCACCTGACGATGTGTTGTGGGATCGGCTTAACTTTTCGTGGTTTTCACAATTGATGAGAGGTATTGGGATGACATCGGGTGTTTGGGCTGCGACTATCTTTTGGTCTATCCCATCGGCGTTCGTCGGTGCCATCTCAAATATTGAGTCGCTTGCAAAGTACCTTCCACCTCTAAAGTTCATTCTTCTGTTCCCGTCGGTTATCAAGAGTATCATTCAGGGTTTCATGCCTGCGTTGATGTTGTCATTGCTCATGGCTATTGTTCCCTGGCTGTTGCGTAAAGCCGGCCGGGCACGCGGTTTACCTTCGGAATCGCAGATCGAACTGTTTGTTCAGACTTCGTACTTCCCATTTCAGGTTATTCAGGTATTCCTGATCACTACCATTTCGTCAGCTGCTTCAGCGGCTCTTATGGACGTTGTCAAGAATCCAACCAGTGCAGCATCGTTGCTGTCGCAGAACTTACCCAAGGCATCCAACTTTTATATTTCTTACATCTTGGTGCAGTGTCTGGCAGCTGGTTCTGGTGCTTTAGTCCACCTATTCGATCTTTTCCGCCATCAGGTCGTCGCTCGTAGTCAAGATCACCCCCGGTCAGTGTACAAGACATGGCATCAGATCCAGCCTGTACACTGGGGTTCTATTTTCCCTGTCTTCTCAAATATGGGAGTCATTGCGTTGTCATACTGCTGTATTGCTCCTGTTATCATGTTCTTTGCTTCGGTCGGCATTTACATTATTTACCTGGTGTATCGTTACAACTTGATGTATACCGCAAACTCACGTATTAACTGTCGTGGGTTGGTTTACCCCAATGCGTTGATGCAGTTGTTAACAGGCTTGTACATTGCCGAAATCTGTCTTCTTGGTCTGTTGTTCTTGAAAAAAGCTTTTATCCCAGGAGTTATGATGGTTATCTTCTTGGTGTTTACCTTTGCTTGTCACATGTCATTATCAGTGGCTATCAAGCCCCTGCTTTATAATCTTCCTCAAACTATCACTAGCGAGACGGAAGAAAGACGACATGGACGGAACATCCAAATTGGTAGTGACACTCCTATCCCTCGTGCAGATGGCTCTATATTCCGTGGTCACACGGCTGGTCCGAATGACATTGATGATGGCTTTGTAGTCCCTGAGCACGAATCCCAAGTTCCCCGTATCAATGGTGGCAACCGTGACCTTCAAGGTGCAGACACCGTGATCAGTCTAGTTTGGCAAGACATTCTCAAAACGGCCAGGGAAAAGGCCGTCGGCGCCATAATGGACACTCCAATTCGTGCACTTTGCAAGTACACGTTATACTGGATTGACCCAAACGTAGAAGACGAACCCAACTTTTTACAACGCTTCATGCACCCGGCCCGGTTTGATGACTTCAACTACCTGTCAAAGATTGTCCCGCAGGGTTGCGGTGACCCACGAGATACCTACCCATGGGACTACCACCGGAGAGCGTACTGGCCACCAGCCATGAGCACTGGAGTCACGACGTTGTGGATTCCTCGTGACGACGCGGGTGTTTCAGCACAGGAGGTGAAATGGACAAGTAAATATGTTAAGATTTCAGATGAGGGTGCTACTCTCATGCCAGATGGAAAGGTGCGGGTCAATGTTGAGAAGGCGCCAGTTGGCGAGGTCAGGGTTGTATATTAACAGGGCGTTGAGACACTTATATAATGGTTCGGTTTGCTTTTAGTTTACGTTTATTGTTGCTTGTTATCTGATTTTATATCCAGAGACTCATAAGGGTTTAGTTTTGTACTACTTGGCTAATTTACAAATGTCAGAGATTACATGATTGATTAATGCAAATAGTGAGGGTATTGGTTTTGTTTTTACTAAGTTTGAAAAGTTGCTGGTTGTTGTAAAAATAGTGGCAGGTCAGATTAGTATTCACATGTGAGAGTGAAGAGTGAATTGGCAGTGTTATTGATCTAAACAGCGAATGCATCTGGACTTATTCCTCCAGGCCAGTCACATCGGTTACGTATAGATCAACGCCCTTGGATGAGTTATTCATCTTCACACCCACGGAGCCGCGTCGGCAAACCTACTGTTGGTCTATACAGCCTCTCTGTATTGGGGATATCAAGTTTCTGATTGGTCTTACGGATACATTGTACACCAGACACCGAAGGTACATACCCGGAGATAATCTCCAGACAAGACAATCCCTCTCTGGAAGCATATTCGCATGTATGTACTTCCACGGTACCGGTTCCAAATCAGGCGAGAGGATGGAGGCCCTCTAGATGGATCCCAAACGAGCCCATTCCGCTACCACTATTCTCTTGGCGCCACAGCCAAGTACTATTCCGGTGGTATTTCACTCAAGCTGACTGGACAACCAGACCAGGTCACGGTAGGTGACATTAGAAAGAGTAACAGACGGTAACGAGGGATGTTATGGGGCCACAGGTTGGTCGGTTAGCTCGTCACGGGTTTACCATTGAATGTATGAAGAGGGAAAGAGGAACCTTTGTCCATGAGTACACAGGGAGAGGCCACATCGTTCTTGTATCGACGTGGGAATTACTTTTGCTAGCCACCTAGATGGTCCAAACTGACTCGGTACCCTCCTCCCCGTGAAGACTATCCACTCCGGCTGAGATGGCCTGCCCCGCAAACATGACGTGGCCTATGAATACAAGGACATGGCCCCAGCAGATATGTCCAGACAAGTTCCATCGACCACCAAAGAGGTCCAAGCAAGCAAGTCATTGTTCTCGCGCAACGGTGCGATATCCGAAAATAGACCGCCGATACATACCACATGCACATGGACAAACGGAACCCTAATGCTAGGGCTGGTCGACTAAGACGAACGGTCATGGAGTTACAACGTGGTGGTTAAAGTTAAAGTAATGCGGGACTAGAGCAATCATGGGTTTGTTTGCTTGGGAAGGAGGGTTTGCTTGTCAGGTGGGTGTTTAGAGAATTACATTTTCTAGTTTGTCGGAGTCGGAGTTTAGCTAAGGATTGGTACAGAATAGGGAAAGGCGAATACGCAACGCAATCCATTCACCTGAAATGACACCCTCCTTGTATGTACTAGCTACGATATCCTCACGTAACAACTTTGGAGTAGAAAGAGAAAGATCTTGCACGCATATATACTTGCTGTCATATACATATTGCTGGCCTTTTGCCATGTTACATTCGCCCAACGGACTGTGCTCAAAGGTGCTCGCGGAAGGTTCACCGCTTGACATGAGTGTCTTTCACATGTCCAGATTGATAAGATAATAGAGATCTCCCACCAACATCATCCCCTTCACAAGCGCACTAGTGTCGGACCCCCACCGGTATCGCACACTAAATTGTAAAAAAAAAAAATCCCGCTCCAAAATAAATAGCCAAGCGAGAACCACCAAGCCAACTCAAGGGCAAGCCCAAAATCTCTCAATGGCTACTCCATCATACTTTGCCAAGACAAAATTCTCCTCCTCGGCTCATGTAGCGCCAAATACGCGCACTACCCGGCAATTCACCAGAACCTGCCAGACTCCTCTTCGGATCCAATAAATTGAAAAAATTCTCACACACACAAGTTCATCTAATCAATCAGGTCGGTGCGGTGTTTTTTTTCTGGTGGGCTTTGCTTACTGTAGACCCCGGTCGGGATGGAAACGCCCGGCCGATCTAATCTTATCAGATCCCAAGTGTATTTGCATGGTGATGCAATAGACAGGCTGAGAAGTGCTCTTGTTATATGCATTGGCGGGGTATAGTACATATTCCCGCCAAAGTCACCTTCTTGTTTGGGTGGTGTAGGTGGTGACAGATGCTGCTGTCAAGAGATTGATTAGATCTTTTTTGTTCGCTTGCTCGGCGTTTAAGTCTTAATGTGTCCGAGTCAGGACGGAAACGCTACATCGGAGTATAGTTCTAAACGTCTATAACACAAATCCACTGAGTTCTTGCGGCAGGCAAGTATACATGTCTGTACGAGCGGCCGGTGAAGTCCATTGGTAATCAGTCAAGTATTCCCATGTGACAGCACCAGTTTCTTCACAACTAGGGTTCTCTCTCGGTGGCCCGGCCCTCGCGTGATACCATCATTGGTCGTAGGAACCTTTGCATGCCGCTCAGACCAAGTCTTCACAACCGGCCACATAGGAAATGTCTCCCGAGTCTCCACATCATAGACAAGGTCGGTCCCTGTGGGGTAGCTGTCTATGTACGTCAATAGTGTCATTGGTACAGACGGCGATGGGATCGAGACCAGACGGTTACAGAAAGTAAGCTATGGACGGTGATCATGACAATAGTGTTGCGGTGGGAAGGAACTACCGATGATATCTCCTCTTTTTGGAAAAGATGCCAGAGATCCGGCATTCTTTGGGTCACGGAATTGACGAGAATGTCATCTCCACTTTGGAGAGGTTTCCTCGCGGTAAGTTTTCTTTCTTTGGACTACGGCGTGGAAATGCATCTAGTTAGTGGAAAGAATAGCCTATCGTTCGAGCAAGGGGGCTTTTTCAGGTATTCATTGGATAGACAACTTGCCACTATATAATCCTTCATTGGTTGCGGCTGGCAAGTTACATAAAGGACTATACATACACAGCTATGTACAACATGTGTTCATGTCTATTTCATTTTAAGAAGGAGGGTAAAACTTATTAGTAAGAAGTTTTTCTCAACGACAATGAAGAGCAAACACAGATCTAGTACGATCTCCCAGTTTCCTCATGAGATTCTCCGTGCGTCATGTTTCCCACGTTAATCATGATGCGGTTGTCTCGCTTGATGGCCATGTAATCATGACATCAACGCCAGTCCAATTCCTGCTCTGTGCGTGCCTGACAATGAACAAGGCCGAGAAGAAAAGCACAAGCGAACGACTGAGAAAGAAAAAAAAGGACCCCCACCCCACTGCTAGTCTAGTTGGAACCCACCGGCTTATTACAAGGATGTGTTACTTGTGATTATCCATCTTATCAGATCATCCGGCCTGCCGCCATCGCTGCCAAGCGTAAAGTCAAATTGGCGTACACCCCTGGTATCCTGGATGGCCATGGCCACCTAAAGTAGTATGGTAAGTGACTAAGAGGTACATGACAGAAGTGATGTTACAGTGACCGAGCGAACAAGAGGAGGGGTAACATGGGCGAAGAGCTTCAAAGAGACGGTTAGACTATGGACATATAGGCCCTATGGTGGGTGAACTAAACGTCAATTCTCGGCGTCTATGATGCCATGCGACTTTTCCCGGGGAGTATCCATGCTTAGAGACAGATGGGCTGAACTGCACCGAAGTGGTAATACCTCCCTTCCCCCCACCAACGTCACTTCCAGATTCCCACGAGCCACGGGCCCTCATCCACTCCAACAAAGTCACAACTACAAGAAGGGCCGTCTTCCTCCATCCCAAAACACAAACATATCCTCCTTCTTCCTTCCTCATCATCATCTTGCTTAATTTCTAATTTTCTTCATATCCCCTCCTCCTTCTCCCAAATTCATAGCCAATATGCGTGCTACTACCGTTGCTACCGTTGCTGCCGGCATCTTTGCCCGTGCTGCTCTTGCCGAGGAGGATGATATGGGTCCTGCTGCTTTCCTTTGGCCTGAAGACCGTGTTTGGTCTGCTGCCGCTGATAACACTGCTCCCTGCGGTTCCGTTGCTAACTCGGGCAACCGTACTGTTTTCCCCATGAGTAAGTGACTACACAATATCATGAGTATTATAAACATTGCTAACATTCAACTGTATAGGCAACGGTCGTCTTGCCCTTGTCGCCCAGGATGAGTCTGCTGCTATCCACATTGGTGTCTCTTACCTTGACAGTAAGTATCTTTCCCTCATCATCGTCTAAACCAGGCTATTCCCGTCTGTCCTATCTTCACCCCACTGTACAAGAACTCGCCCATCTAACATGTATCCTCCAGACCCCACTTCCATCGACGACTTCGACATCATCCTGACCCCCGCCGATCTCGCCGAGCTCGATGTCGGCCACACCTGCATCACCATCCCCGATGCCCCCTCCAACATCACCAGCGGCTCCAACGCCACATTCACCATGTTCTACACCCTCGAGGACTCCGACGACACCTCCATCTACTACGCCTGCGCCGACGTCTCCTACGTCGAAGAAGCTGCCTTCACCACCAGCATCCCCTGCTTCAACGCCACCGTTGAAGACCCCACCATCTCCGTCGACACCAGCGTCAACAACACCGTGTCCTCCGACGACACCGCCTCCGAATACCACAGCTCGGAGGAGCTGTCCTCCTACGGCCTCGGTTCCAGCGGTCTCTCCAAGGGCGCTATTGCCGGTGCTGTCATCGGTTCTGTCGCTGGTGCCGCTGCCCTTGCTGGTGCCGGCTTGTGGTACTGGAGACGGAGAGCCGCCGCCAAGGCTGCTAAGGCTGCCGCCATCTCTCCCGCGGCTATGGCTCAGAAGCAGTGGGATGTCGAGAACGCCTCAGACTCTGCCTCGCAGCGCTCTTAAGTGGTTTGCTGCTTAAATAAGCTAGTTTGCCGTTCCTACCGTCTTTGGTAAGCCCTGCTGAGGCTGTTACACACATGTTTGTGTCACCCAGAACGGTTACTATTTTGTCTTTGGTTTCTTCCTTGCTCCATGCTATTCATTGCGCACTTTCCCACTCCAGCGGGCTCTAAAATCATCACGACCCCTCTTATGACACTCATTTACTTTGCGCATTATAGCGCTCTTAATTCATTTCTTGTCGTTGGTTTCTCTTTTTGGAGACTTCCCGGAATACCTCTTCTTTCTCTCCGTTGGCTAGCAAATCCGTCGGTCTCTCTCTGTGTGTGTTTACTTTGTTGAAAGTATCCTTCACAGTGACGGCTCGTCTGGGGTGGTTTTTAGTTACATACATACATATCACTTAGTTTGAATCTCATCTTCTTCTTATGAATAAAAAGTTTGCTTATTTTCTTCTTTCAATAACAAAAAGCGGTTGTCAGTATAACATATAAAAAGAATCTTGGCCTAGGTGGGTATTAAACCTCGACCGTAAGGTCTGGTATCAAAACACTACAAAATCCTCGGCAGTTATGTAGAAAACGTCAAACCCATATTACATAAAGATGATCATGTGCATGAAGATAGACAGGGACATGAATATGTGAAACAAAGGGACAGACAGACAGACAAAGTCATAGACAGTGAGGAAAAAAGAATAATAGAAAAATCAAAGTCAAAGAAACCAACCGACCGACCGATGATCTCAAGTAGACCAATAAAGAACCCAGTGATATCCCCATCATGAAAAAAAAAACGCCTCCCCCGATATGACGCCGAAAAACAAGAAAACCCCAAGCCTTTTCACATCGCCATAGCCCCTCTTCGGCTATAAAACAGCTGTCAGAGTGTCATAAAATAGACAAGGAAGCCACAAACGATCTACACTCAGGACAGGTCAGTCAAGAGCCCAAACACCCTAAAAATAAAACAAGGAAAAAATGCCAAAATAGCCATCAAACACGAAACGAAAAAATAATCATGCTCTAGCGAGCGAACCAAAGGGAAACCTGCCCTAGCCACAGTCCGCTTAGCCGCTGCAACGGCGTCACTCCCCGCGGCTGTCGCTGCCATAATCACTGGTTGCTCAGTTTGGTGGTCGCTGTTTGAGGCCGTTGTGCACCATGATAGTTCGCCATGGCCTGTTTGCTGCCACTAACACTAAAAGGGCTTCCTGAGATCCCACCAAGAGTCCAATAGTAAAACATGAGCGCCCTAACACAAGGAAGTTAAGACTTCAGACATGTCTTTGGACAAAGATAAAAACTCCTCGTCCATTGCAGCCGCCTTCTCGGGACTCATCGCTGAATGTTGGCGCTTCTCAAGATTTTCGTTATGCTTCACAGCTAACTTCTGTACAAACATATCTTGGACTGATAGTTTCCCAATCGACTTTTCCAATTCTGGGATGAAATCTTTGTTGGCCTCGCTACGAGCCAGGCGATCCAGCTCCCGCTCGCGTTTACATGTAGCCACATAACATTCTTGAAGGTAACGTTCGTGAACCCAAACCTTGCGACGAGCTTCCCAGTCTTCTCTCTCCTTCTTCATTCTTGGCTGGAGAGTAGTTCTGTATGGATCGGGGGCAGCAACGGTGGGTGACAGGTCTTTGAACGATGGTGGTGTTTTCAAAATAGATGGTGATCTCGAGAGCGTAGACCACCTTGATGGCGATGTGCGGGTGTGGTACTCATGTTCAGCTGCTGAGGTAGCTTCGGAGTCGTATGACCTGATAGAGAAGGCGGTGATTGACTGGCGGAAGTCGTCAAATGATGCCATAGAGAATCGAGGAGTGCGTGGTGTAGACTTGCTAACATCGATGGACCTCGGTTGGGATGGAGACGATGGGATCGGAGAGAGCGACGACTCGTGCAGTGGGTTTTCACGCAGAGTAGTCAAAAAGTTGAAGCTAGAGTTCCGCTTTCCAGCCCGCCGTTGCGTAGCGGAACTGCTTGGTTGCGGAACCAAAGTGAGGGGGCGCGGGACGGACGTCATCGTGTCGAGTAGTAGTGAAAAAAATAAGGTTTGTCAGGTGAATGTGAGACTAGTAGTGGTAGTGTTTAAAAGTGGCGAGGTTCTGAAATGCTAAAAGCAGAAAAACAAAACTCGGCAAAGATAGGAATATTGATCAAGGGATGGCCGCGATTTATCAGTGTTGCTGAAGAAAAGTTTAACAAAGAAGAAATGCCGAGACGTTCAAAAGCCAGATGAGAATCCAATAGGCAACTAGGCCCAGGTGACTGCTCAATATAGCACAAAGGAGGCGCTGTTTTAGGGTTGGTTTGGTGGCTTAGAGGATCTGAACGGATTTAGAAAGTGGAACGAAAATGGAAGGAAGAAAAGGAAAAAAAAAAAGTCCAATGAGCATTCAGGAGGAAAAGAGGGGAATATACGACAGTTTTGAACAAAGAAGGGAGGTGAGAAAGAATTACTCAGCCAGGACAAGTACCAAAAGAAAGAATTAGAACCAGGTGAAACCAAAACTAGGTCGGAATGGGGGGTTCGTTTTGTAACAGCACGCTTGCGCCCTGGCCTATTGATACGCTGTAATGGTAAATCCCGGGCCGAGTTCTTGAAACTACCCGTCCGTCCCTGCGCAAACAACACCTCTGAAATCGGAAACTACGCCTGTTCCTGGAGATATTCTTTCCCATGTCTTTGTCCAACAAGGCCCAACAATTCTGACGTCCAGGGCCCCCGTCACATTAGCCTTGTTGTCTGCGCCAGCAACAGGCTAACTCTGCAGTCGCCCTTGCTCGTTCCCCAGGGGAATGAGACTTGTGCTTGCCGCATTGAGAGTTGTTCCGGTTCGCACGTATGAATGTGGTATTCTATACCCATTTGCCCCTACTCTGTGCTGAATGCAAGTCTGTACCGTAATCACAAGCAATCCCGTAATGGTGAATCATCGTCCGTTGTCTTGTATGCACTGCGGGGTCCCGTCTGCTCGACGCAGGGCGAGGGAGCACATTGGCACAACACAAGCAGGACAGATCTGAGTCTTTTGTGTCATTCCTAGAACCTTCTTCCTCGTACTCGTTGATGTAACAAGCTGGTACCATGGATGCATGAATTACCAGTCAACATCGGAGCCTAAACACCAGTTACGTTCGGTACTTGGACTGCACGATCACTACGGATTAAGTATTGTGGGAGTCCAGAAACAATGACGAAACAACAGGTCCAAAAGTATACTACAGCACATTTTAAGCAAACATCGTCCAAGCCCTACACCTGCCAACTCCTGCATTACGACCAATTGGCAGGTTATTCAGGGCACCATGGTAGCTTTGGTTCGGCGGTTCTTTATGGGTCCTATTGGTCCTCCTATTGGCCTACATGCATAACCGTCCAATCTCCTGCATATCTATACTATGCGCTTCTATCTCTGCTTGGCGTCAACTTTATCATCCACAATGGGCTTGTCTCTGCCAATCATTCTTTGAGTTTTTGTTCATGATAGTCATTACGCTTGGCTGCATGTGCTTCCTACAATAAATTTCGAACCCTGTCAAAGATGCACTATTTTCACAATCTGAAACAGAAACTCATTTATGCGTGCATATTGGGAGATTCAGCACAGATGTTGTTCACGCACGAGCAGTTGGTGCCAGCTGTAAACTCTAAATAGCAACTATAAATTATGATTCACCATGGCTCTTAATCCTCCAACCCCACGTTTCAATCGACAACCAGGGTTATATAGCCAACCCTTGCGATTGTCAGATGGTTAAAACGTGTTTTTGAATTTTACGAAAATCTAGAAGTAGTCTCAGAGGCTTCTTTTTATGCCACGGGATAAACGTACTCAAACAGTTAGATATTCTAGTTGTCAAATTCGGACACCCCGTTTATCGGAAGATTTGGATATTTGTCAATTTCATGAACCCTAATACAACCGTCAAAGTTCATTGCCGTAGCCCCATCTCCTAGGTCAAGTCTTATAGTTCAAGATCATCAACTTTTTCAAGTGTCTTGTCAAGATAATATCACCATTAACAAAGTATCCATAAATATAATCTCATTTGCGTCACAAACCATTGAATCTCCGTAGTCTTGCTAGGATTGTAGGTGCATCGATTTCCGCGTCACATCGGCACCTTCCGCTCCTCTGTCCCATTTTTTTCATTTTTTTTGTGTGCGCTCCGCTATTTTTACTGCAGCCTTCCGGACCCATCGCGAACTACGAGGCTGTCCCCCGAGAACCCCGCCACATCTCGACTTCCGCTCTCCGCGGCCTCTAACTTGTCAAATTTTTGAACTATCCAGATCAGTGGCTTTATTGACCCTCGATCTGTCGGCATTTCAAAGCAGATAGTCAACACCATTGTCCTTGAGAGACTTACCCACTCTTGTTGGACTTTGCTGTGGTTGCGCATTTGCTGTTGTTTGTCTTGCATCTATATGTTGCAGTCTCTGACCTTTGTGTCAAGTACATACCAATAAATACTGAATATTGCTCTTCTTTCTACTTGTTTTCTTGTTTCTCCTTCGTATACCACTTTTACTTGCATCGCGCCAGTCCATAGCTAGGACAATACACCATGGCCGAAGCTGCTTCTCCTACGCCGCTTGATCTTGCGGAGGTCAAGCAAGTCGTTCTCTCCTCCTCCACAAATGCGAGAATAGCCCAGTTTAAGACAATCGACGAGCGTCTTACCAAAAAGAGTCAGTCTTGCGACCCTCCATACCCCGGCCGATCTTCCTGCTTTCGCTACCCCGCCAACGTCATAGTGCCACTCCGTCAAAATATCTTTATACTGACATCACTCTCTGTCTTTGTTATATAGCCATTCCTGCCGAACAAATCACTGCCATCCTCCGTCTGTTCTTATACACCCTTGCCGCCTACACCGACCGTCCTTCTCGCCGCGCAGTTCAGTCCTGCCTCGTTTCGTTACTTACCCACTCCGATATCGATGCGCTTGCTACTACCCTCGAGCCCTTCGTCGCTGCTATCTACAAGGAATCACAGAAGAGTGGAATTGCTACCGGAAACGCATTTGTTATTGTAGAATGGACCGCCCTTCTCTTGCAACATCTCGGCCCTACGGCTCACTGGGACAAGTTCGCTAAGCCAACCCTTCAGACTGCGGCGAACGCCTACGAAAAGACTTTGGCTACGACAGTAAAGAGCAGTTTGGCGGACTCGGCAACCACCATCACGCGCCGTGGTCTGCGCAAGCTCTTTTCCACTGTAGCTGATGTCGAGAAGACTGTCAAATTTGCTGTTACTACCTTGACCGCCAAGGGCACTACTTCGACCGCCTCCAACGCCCCATTCCTCGGTGTCATCGCTGGTGTATCTCAACGTATTGAAAAGGCCAAGCCGGTGTTGGAATCTCTCAAGAAGGAATATTTTGCTTTCTACTCCCGGGAAGTCATTATCTCTAAAACCCCCGTCCCGGTTCACATTGCTGGGAGCTGGACTGACTTCTTTTTGGACTTTGCTACTGAGCAGGATTTTGTTACCGAGTTGGTTCCTTCTCTGGAGAAGGGTTTGTTGCGTGCCCCAGAGGTCGTTTTGACCAGCATTTTGGTTCCATTAGTTGGCAGCTTGCCTCCATCATACGACCTGTCACAAGTGCTGGTTAGCAACTTGCTCAAATCACTCCTGAGCAATGTCAAGTCTTCCAATGCCGTCATTCGTCAGGGTGCCGTCACGGCATTCAAGGCTATCATAGCTAAGTCTGCCAAGGATGAGTTGCTGGTCAAGGCCGCGGATGATATTTTAACTCCTTTGAAGACTGGTAAGCTTCCTTCTGCTGACCACAGAGTCATCCATGCTGAGATGCTGGATGCGCTCCCAATGTCAGCCGGCATCGCTGATAAGCTTACCGCTTCTCTGGCTACCGTTACCGCGAAGGAGGGCAACGAGCCAGCTCTTTCGGCTGAGACTATTGCTCTGGCTAAGGCCAGTCTTTTCTCCATTCAAAACGGCACTGAATTGCCTAAGCCTGTTGTTGATGCTTTCACCAAGGGTCTGGTTGACAAGAAGATTCCCACTCGCCGTTTGTGGCTGCTCCGTCTTGGCTGGATCCTTTCAGAAGCGGCTGCCCAGTCTGTCGTGCCCAGCACCAGCATCAAGTTTACCGAGGGTATCATTGCTAAGCTTTGCGATGCTGTAACTGAAGTTAACAACAACCCTATGACTGCTGCTCAGTCTGGATCTATCATCGGTGCTTACATCCTGGCGGCACTGGCTCCCGTATTCAACGGCCCACTGGCTGGCGATGCTACTTCTGCGGCTTTGAAAAAGGCCGACGTCACCAAGCACGCCTTCAGTGTTGGCCAGAAGTCTTCTTTCCTGTTGAACCCAAGAATTTATGCCAAGCTTACTGGAGCGGATGACATCCAATGGTTTGTTCAGGCCCTGTTCTCTGTAACGCCTGCTACTATCAAATCCTTCACCCCCGAGGTGTCACTCGCGTGGTCTGAGGCTGTGTTATTCGCCACCTGCTCTTCTGCTGTTCCACACACCATCGGACAGGCTGCTCGCAAGGCCCTGTCTTCCAAGTATGCCTCGTCACCAGCGGATGTTTCGGCTGTCATTACTTCCGGAGCGTGGGATTGGATCAAGAAGGTTGAGACTGCCGACAAAGACTCTGCTGTCATTATTTCCAAGAGCGAGACTGCTACTATTTTCCCAGCCATTCGGGCTGTTTGCTTGAGCCCCGAAGAGCGCAAGTCGGCCGAAATTGAGGTTTCTACGGAAGTTGTTGAGAAGCAAATTGTTGACTTGATTGCCCTTGTTCGTAATGAGCTTATCCCCAGAAGCAGCTGGATTGACTTGACCATCAAGGTCGGTCTTGACCCTGGTACCATTGCTACCAAGTATGAGGATGAACTCATCGAGAACATCCTCTCTAAGACTAGCGCGGAGGAGGGTGAGAAGGTCAAGACTTCTGCCTACCAGGCTCTTACTGAACTGGCCTTCGTGGCTCCCGCAACTATGACTGGCCGTGTAGTGAAGCAGATTAGAGATGATCTTGATCCCTCTCAACTTACTGGTATTGGTCCCATGGAAGCTGCTATTTACAAGACTCCAGCTGGCACTGCATTTGTCGACGTGCTCTCCAAGAAGTCCGCTGCTGTGCCCAACAAGAACTCCAAGGACTACGAGGTGCTCAAGTGGGAAGAGGAGCTCCGTAGCTCTCTTGCCAAGAAGAAGGGTACTGAGAAGAAGCTTACCTCCGAGGAGCAGGCCAAGGTAAAGGCCCAGCTGAAGAAGGAAGCTGAGATCCGTGAGTCAGTCGGCCAGGTCATTGCTAAGATCCACCGCGGTGTAGGCATTGTTAAGGCTTTGGCTGTCGGTCCTCCTACCGAAGCTGCGTTGTGGATGCAGCCTGCAGTTGATTGTCTTCTGAAGTCCATTGAAGCTGGTGCTTGCTTGATCACTGGTGATGCTGCCCCTCAGGCCTTCATTGCTTGCTCTGAGAGGGTTACCTCTCGTCTTGGGTCTACCCGTGAATTCACCGGTATTGCCGCTCTCCGTGCTCGGGGCGTCACTGCTTTGTCAGAGGACCTGCAAGTTGAGCCTGTTGGTGAGATGGTTACTCGTATTCTGTACAAGCTCCGCTTTGCCAGTGAACAGCGTCCATTCGACACAGTGTCTTTGATCTACTTGATGCCCCTGGTATTCCACATTCTCAAGACTGGTGGTGTTGGAGACAAGGATGAGGATCGTGATGTCCAGGTTGTTTTGTCTATTGAGATCATCTCTTTCCACGCCGACATTTGCTCCGACGAGGCTGTCCCCCGCGGTGACATTATTGAGTCTCTCATTGTCGGTATGCAAAGCTACAATGCTCATTACAAGATCATCAAGGATTCTCTGGCCCACGTCACACGCTCAGTCGCTCCCAACATGTCTATTGCCGAGATGGAAATTCTCGCTCGGGGTGCTATTGTTGCTGAGGCCAATGTGCGTTCTGCTGTCTTGCAGTCGATCAGTGCTGATGTTGACATGAGTGAACTCGGATACTCTAACGAGATCTGGATCGCTTCCCATGACGATGACACCGAAAACCGTGCTCTTGGTGTTGAGATTTGGGAGGAGTCTGAGTTTAAGCTTAGCGAGGAGACTGCCATGAAGATGTTGCCTTTCTTGGAGAGCAAGGATTTCCAGCTTCGCAATGCCAGCGCTCGTGCCCTGGGCGATGCCATCAAGGCTCACAACTCTGCTCTTGACTTTGTTATTCTCAGCCTGGAGCAGTCTTATGTCGAGCTTGCCAAGCCCCGTGTTCAGCTACTGGATGAGTACGGTATGCCCAAGAAGATGGACCTTTCCGACCCTTGGGAGGCCCGTCAGGGTCTTGCTCTTGCTTTCAAGGAGCTTGCTCCCTATTACACTACTACCCAGCTGGATGCCCTCTTCGATTTCCTCATTGAGAAGGGTCCCCTTGGCGACAAGAATGCAACTGTCCGTGCTAACATGATGGACGCTGCCGTGGGTGTCATTGACCTTCGTGGTAAGTTGCTGGTAGAGAAGCTCATGAAGTCGTTTGAGAAGACCCTCGAGGGCCCCGATAAGGCCACCGAGTTCTCTGACCGTGTCAACGAAGCTGTCATTATCATGTACGGTGCCTTGGCTCGCCACTTGGCTTCCACTGATGCCCGCCTTCCTGTTGTCATTGAGCGTTTGATTTCTACTCTCAACACTCCATCTGAGACTGTTCAGTATGCCATTGCTGAGTGTCTCCCCCCCCTCATTCGCTCGTACGGCGCCAAGTCTACCAAGTACATTGAACAAGTCATGGAGACTTTGATGACAAGCAAGAGCTATGCTGTTCAGCGTGGTGCTGCTTACGGTCTTTCTGGTCTCGTTATGGGCCGTGGTATTGCTTCCCTTCGTGAACAGCGTATCATGTCTACTCTGCGTGGTGCGTCTGAAAACAAGAAGGAGGTCAACCAGCGCGAGTCTGCCTTCATCGCCTTTGAACTGCTCTCTGTAATTTTGGGTCGTCTCTTCGAGCCCTATGTCATCCAGATTGTCCACCCTCTCCTGGCTGGCTTTGGTGACGCCAACTCCAATGTTCGTGCTGCCTGTTCTGAAGCTTCCAAGGCTTGCTTCCGCAAGCTCAGTTCATACGGTGTGAAGAAGATTCTTCCTACCTTGCTGAACGGTCTTGACGACGACCAGTGGCGTTCCAAGAAGGGTGCCTGCGAGCTTTTAGGTGCCATGGCTTACCTTGATCCTCAGCAGCTGGCTTCGTCGCTGCCCGAGATTATCCCTCCTTTGACTGCTGTCTTGAATGACTCTCACAAGGAAGTCCGTGCCTCGGCCAACCGCAGTTTGAAGCAGTTCGGTGACGTCATCAGCAACCCTGAGGTCAAGTCACTTGTTGACATTCTGCTCAAGGCCCTTAGTGACCCCACTAAGTACACCGATGATGCTCTTGACTCTCTTATCAAGGTCCAGTTCGTCCATTACTTGGACCCCCCTTCGCTTGCCTTGGTTACTCGTATCCTGCAGCGTGGTCTTGGAGATCGGTCCAACACCAAGCGCAAGGCCTCTCAGGTCATTGGCTCTCTTGCACACCTTACCGAAAAGAAGGATCTTATCAGCCATCTTCCTATTCTTATTGCTGGTCTCAAGCTTGCCGTTGTTGACCCTGTCCCGACTACCCGCGCTACTGCTTCTCGTGCCCTTGGTTCTCTTATGGAGAAGCTGGGTGAGGATGCTCTACCCGATCTTATTCCTGGTCTCATGCAAACTCTTAAGTCTGACACTGGTGCTGGTGATCGTCTTGGTAGTGCGCAGGCTCTTTCTGAGGTCCTTGCTGGTCTTGGTACCTCGCGCCTGGAGGAGTCTCTTCCCACTATTCTCCAGAACGTCGAGTCTGCCAAGCCTTCGGTCAGAGAGGGCTTCATGTCTCTGTTCATTTTCCTTCCCGTCTGCTTTGGAAATGCCTTCTCTTCTTACCTTGGCCGCATCATTCCTCCTATCTTGGCTGGTCTGGCTGACGATGTTGAGTCGATCCGTGAGGTTGCCCTCCGTGCTGGTCGTCTGTTGGTGAAGAACTTCGCCATGAAGGCCGTTGATCTGCTGCTTCCCGAGCTCGAGCGTGGTCTAGAAGACGATAGTTACCGCATTCGTCTCAGTTCCGTTGAGTTGGTTGGTGACTTGCTTTTCAACCTTACCGGTATTAGTGCCGGCGAGGACCACGAAGAGGATGAAGATGCTGTTCGTGAGGCCGGTCACTCGCTCAAGGAGGTTCTTGGTGTTGAGAAGCGTGACAAGATTCTTTCGGCTCTGTACATTTGCCGTTGCGATACCTCTGGTGCTGTTCGTGCCGAGGCAGTCGGTGTTTGGAAAGCCCTGGTTCCCAGCCCGCGTATTCTTAAGGAGCTTGTTCCCACCCTTTCTCAGCTCATCATTCGTCGTCTGGGAAGCTCCAACATGGAGCACAAGGTCATTGCCTCCAACTCTCTGGGAGAGCTTATCCGCAGAGCTGGCGACAACGTCTTGGCTACTCTTCTTCCTACTCTGGAAGAGGGCCTTCAAACCTCGAACGATACCGACGCTCGCCAAGGTATTTGCTTGGCTCTCAAGGAGCTCATTTCCTCCGCCACCCCCGAGGCCCTCGAGGATCACGAGAAGACCCTCATCTCTGTTGTCCGGACTGCCATCACCGACTCCAACGACGAAGTTCGCGAATCTGCTGCTGAGGCTTTCGACGAACTCCAACAACTCTTTGGAAAGCGTGCCATCGACCAGGTTCTGCCTTACCTGCTCAACCTTCTCCGCAACCCCGACGAGGCCGACAATGCTCTGCAGGCTCTGCTCACCCTGCTTACCGAGAGCACTCGCTCCAACGCTATCTTGCCCAATCTTATCCCTACTCTCACGACTCCTCCCATTTCGGCCTTCAATGCTCGTGCCTTGGCTGCGCTGTCCAAGGTGGCTGGTGCTGCCATGAACCGTCGCCTTCCCAGCATCATCAACTCTCTCATGGAGAACATCATCAACTGTACCGACGAATCGCTCAAGGAGGATCTCAACAGCTCGTTCGATATTGTCATCCAGTCTATTGATGATGATGATGGCCTTAACGTGCTTATGAACACGCTCTTGCAGCTTCTCAAGCACGAGGACCACCGTCGTCGTTCCTCCATGGGTTACCACATGGCCAAGTACTTTGCCGCGTCAACCAGCGACTACTCGCGCTACCACCAGGACATTGTCCGTACTCTGCTCAACTCGTTTGACGATCGTGATACCGAGGTTGTCAAGGGTGCTTGGAGTGCCTTGTCCGAGTTCACCAAAAAGCTCAAGAAGGACCAGATGGAAGACTTGGTCAACTCTACTCGCCAGACTCTGCAGCGTGTTGGTGTTGCCGGTGCTCCTCTTCCCGGTTTTGAGCTTCCTAAGGGTATTAGTGCTATCCTGCCTATCTTCTTGCACGGTCTTATGTATGGTGGCAATGACCAGCGCACACAGTCTGCTCTGGCCATTTCCGACATTGTCGATCGTACCAGCGAGGGTTCTCTCAAACCATTCGTCACTCAGCTTACTGGTCCGTTGATTCGTGTTGTTGGTGAGAAGTCTACGGAGGTCAAGTCCGCTACTCTGCTCACTCTGAACACCCTCCTGGAGAAGATTCCGGCTGCTCTTAAGCCTTTCATGCCTCAGCTGCAACGTACCTTCGCCAAAGCATTGGCCGATACTACCAGCGAGGCCCTGCGTAACCGTGCCGCTAAGGCTCTGGGTACTCTGATCAAGTACACTCCCCGTATTGATCCTCTTATTGCTGAACTTGTCACTGGTAGCAAGACCATTGATTCCGGTGTCCGTACCGCCATGCTCAAGGCCCTGTACGAGGTTGTCAGCAAGGCTGGTCAGAACATGGGCGAGCCTGGTCGGGCTGCAGTTTTGGGTCTTATTGACAGTTCCGAGACTGATGAGACTGATTTGGAGATGACTATCACCAATGCTAAGCTTCTCGGTGCTCTGATTAAGAACGTGCCCGATGAGGTTGCCATTACGTTGATCAAGAACCGTGCTATGTGTGCACCTATTACACAGTCATCAATCTTGGCTCTCAATGCTGTTTTGGTCGAGGCGCCTGCCATTCTTACTGAGGCTTCTCTTCAAGACGCTTTGCCTGACTACCTCATCAAGGGAATGAAGCACAAGCTCCCTTTCGTTGCTGATAATGCTATCCTGGCCACTGGTAAATACTTGATGGGTGACCACCAAAAGACTTTCGAGATCTGCAAGGGCTTCTTTGAGACTCTTGTTGATGTCATTCAGCCCGGTCAGCCTGTTGACGCCCGTCGTCTTGGTCTTGTTGTTATTCGCACTATGGCTCGTAACAACCTCGAGATGGTGCGTCCCTTCCTGCCTATCCTTGCGCCGGTTGTCTTCTCCTGTGTCCGTGATCTCGTCATTCCTGTCAAGCTGGCCGCCGAACAGGCTTTTGTCGGTATCTTCAGTGTGCCTGAAGAGGAGGGTAAGGTGTTTGAGAAGTACATGGCTGGTCCTGGCGCCGAATTGGCTCCTGGTCCTAAGAGAAGTATGCAAGATTACTTCAAGAGAGTTGGGTTGAGACTTGGTGCTCAGGTTAACGAGCGCAGAGAGGCTGAGGGTGGTGCTGGTGGTTTGGGACTGTCAAACGACGAGATTGAGGATGAGAAGGAAATCCAGAGTGTGGGTAAGGTTGATATGGGTGAGGTCTTTGACTAAGATGTTGTGTAAACCAACAGTGCCTCAATAGTCTGGTCGGGTAAACTAGATTATTGATAGATCATGTTGCTTTGCAGTTGTTTTTTACGCATATTGCCGTATGTTGATATTGCGGCATTGTATTTCTATTGCAATAATAAAAGTTATGTCTTGGCTATTTCACATTCTCAATGTTTCAAAATGGCGATTTAGATTGCGTACAAGTGACTTCGGCTTGGACCGAGTAACCCTATTTATCCTTGTAGACCCCGGTTTATTTAACGGCGGCACAAATAAAAACTAAAAGCACAATTCTGTTATTTCACAACCCGCGATAATGAAAATTTATTAGGGCGTAGGATCCACTTTTAGTCACGTGTCTCCCGATAAGCCAGCGCACAACAACGACCACAAATGGAGAAAAATTGCCCTCGTAGCTATTCCTAAACAGGGTGGTCTCCACTCCTCCCACAACTTGCCCACTGCCCGCCCCTCCCTCTGACCCCGAATCTACCGGTTGAGAAATTCTTTGGTTCAAGTCCTATTCTCTCTCGAATTTTTCCCTTGATCCAGCATCCCATTCACGACCAACGGACTCAAGATGTGAGTTTATTTTCTTCCTCCTGGAGACGACAGTATGCTGCGGACTTTCAATCGATGACATGGACGGCCGGATTGCTGGTGGTTTGGCCTTGAAACTTTTTTTTTGACGTGAAAATTGGTGGTTTGGTGGATATGGTGGATCTTGGTGGACTATGGGTTGGTGGTTTGAGGCATTGATGAGACGGTTATTATGACGGACTTGAACGACTTTTTCGAAGTGACGGCTACCTACCGCCTCGATTGTACCGACTACATGGCTCATTATGAGTCGACAACGACTTTTGTTGGATTTTCCACATCTTCGAATCACGAATCGACAACCACTATCGCGATATTGGAATGTTGCGCCATGCAACTAGCGAAGCCTACATACACAACTACGCCACCACCGTCACGGAACTATCCAACGCCTCTAAACCACCGTCTATCCCACCAAGAGCAACCGCGTCCAAGCATGAAGAAATCGATATAATGATCCGCCGCTGTCAAGAGCCGATATTCATCTCATAACGAAATACTGACAATGGCCCTTTTTACGATATAGGCCTAACCTGACTACTCAGAAGCGCCTTGCGGCCTCCGTCCTCGGCTGCGGCCAGGGCAAGATCTGGCTCGACCCCAACGAGATCACCGAGATCTCCTCTGCCAACTCTCGTCAGAGCATCCGCAAGCTGGCCGCTGATGGTCTCATCATCCGCAAGCCCGTCACCATGCACTCCAGATCTCGTGCCCGTGCCCTGAACTTGGCCCGGAGAGACGGTCGCCACCGTGGTTTCGGTAAGCGCAAGGGTACCGCCGATGCCCGTCTGCCCAGGTAAGTTTCCAGAGACACATTCGATTTTTTGGGACCAGTTTTTTTTTTCTAACAACCATATAGCCAGGTCCAGTGGATGCGCCGCCTGCGTGTCCTTCGTCGTCTCCTTGTCAAGTACCGTGCTGCTGGCAAGATCGACAAGCACCTCTACCACGAGCTGTACCACCTTTCTAAGGGTAACACCTTCAAGCACAAGCGTGCCCTGGTCGAGCACGTACGTTTAAGCCCTACTATATCCAACAAGCGCAGCAGTTTAAGAAATTCTAACAAACACACCTCTCACAGATCCACCGTGCCAAGGCCGAGAAGCTCCGTGAGAAGACCCTCATGGAGGAGATGGACGCCAAGCGCGCCAAGACCAAGGCTGCCCGCGAGCGCAAGGTCGAGAGACAGACGGCGAAGCGGAACGCTCTGCTGGCCGACGAGTAAACAGTGTATACCAGGCAGGCAGAACAACCATCAAAAAAAAGGGATTTTTTTCATCATTCAGTTTTTTCCTTGGCTTATTGATTATCCTGCTACTTGGGAGCGGACGTGGCGTCGTTGCCTTGGGAATGGGATTCAGTTTTGGCAGCGGCAGCGGGTGACGATGTAGTTATGACGTCGGTTCCAGCGGAAGGCTGTTGTCTCTTCGTTTTTCGGCGTTCCGGGCTATATCGGACGTCCGTTCTGGCTGTCTGCCTGACTCGTTTCTTTTCCTTTTTGGCTGTGGCGTTTACTTTTGTTCATGGGCTGTTATTTTTCCCAGTAGCTAGGTTTCTTTCCGGGTCGCTTGATGCGATGCCGATTTCGTTTTTGCTGTTTTGGATAGGTTTGTTGGTGTCCTTTTACGATTCCTCCTTTTTTGTTTGGTTTTGGGACTGGTTTTGTTGGATACACAATTAAAAGTTGGTGATGGAGTGCAATCTTAATGACGGGTATGACTTGATTCTTCGGCATTTGTGCAGGTGATGGTGACCGTAGTGAAAACATGTGTTTGCGTGGGTACACAAAGACATGGATGGGATACTTGACTTATGCGGTTATAGTCAGTACTAAGACAAGTATAGACTAACATGTTAACCTAGCTTTTAGTGATAACATCGCATCAATCGAGATAAAGCTGGTGACAACTGTGGTGTTTCGTTATAACCCATTATAGTAACCCTAGCAACTAACATGACTCGGATATCGTTGTTGGACTACCAGTGATGATTAAATGTGCAGAAGTCCAACCCCGCTGAGGACAACTGATAAAAAACATAAAGCATCTGTCAGGTTACTTGGAATTTCAGACGGATCAAGCTCTTCAAAGATTTTCCGGCAATAGAATGGCAAAAATAAACCATCGGGAATATCTGCACGCCTCCCGTGGGAACCCAGGCTCCTGTTTCCGAAGGTAGAGGAACCGGGTTTTCCGGACTTGGCTTATCAGGTGAAGTTGCCCATCATTTCCAAATTAGTTGGTTAAGAGGGAAGGGGGGGAGAGGTTGAGGTAAAGGTCTCGGGGAGCTCGCCAAGCTTTTATAGTTTGTGAGGTTGCATTTGGCGGATTGTTCATGTCACGCAAGAGAGTGTTGTATTTTAGCATGGTAGCGGAACGGAACGGGAAAGGTCGTGTAAGTGATAGGGTTGATCATGTGCTTGGGGTAAGACTGTCGCTGATTTTAAGTGTCATTCACGTGATAGTTGATGAGGCTTAAGGGTATCGAACCCTCAATAATGCACACGGCGCTCGGGTGTGTACCTGGAGGATGATGAATTCAAAGTCCGAGCCCATATAAAACACTCAACTCTTGTGAGATCAAAGTAAATACATACACGTAGCCTTGAGAGGAAATCCCCGCGGCAGTGAGCCCGGCCCACGGGGCTACCGCCGCTTACACTAAAGCCTCTCACTATAATCCTGGCAAGTCGTTATCCACCAAGGATCCTCAATCGTCAAGTCCTACCCGGTTATGTCTTTCCCGCGGCCAAAGCAAAGTCCTAGCAGTCCTAGCGGAGGAGTAGGGCGGAGGAAAGATGATGGCACGGTGTTCGGTAGGCGGAGCGGTGTACCGGGGTACGGGGATTTTGAGGCTCGAGATTGTGACAAGGGAAGGCGGAACCGGACATGAGGGGTAGCTGAGCCGGGATGAAGACTCACAGTTGCAGTGCCTGGCTCAACCAGTTGTTGGCTCATAGAAAGAATTCACATGGTGACGCACAATGAGTGGATAGCTAGCATAATATATGTTTCAATTAGACAGAACCTATGTCTATAGCCTTTCCACTGCCCGGGACTTCCTTCCTTTTGATACGAACCCCTGCAAAGTTTTCCCACTCACAGCGGAGGGTTGTTCCTGCCTTCTGTAACAGGCTAGGATACATGAGGTTCAGATTTCCGGGGAGCTGCAACTAAACTGGGGCGGGGGGCAATTGCGACGGAAGCCACGGACCTTCCATGTTAAAAGCGAACGAGCATGAGGGGCGAGACATAAAGTAATTGACAGTCCTCGTTAAACTTCTTTCTTGTTCTGCTTTATTTTCTTTTTGGCATTGTTGTTAGTTTGACTTGCTTGTCTGTTTGACCATATACCCTTTTGTCTTTTTCTTGTCGTTTAAAAAGGTTCAAGATGATGTCGCTTCGTGGAACTCGTGGGACTTTGAGATTAGTCGGGAGAGCTGGTGCGCCTAGAGTTGCCGTGAATGTTGCGGCGCGGACCGTCGTGTCGGCGGTACAGAGCAGAGGCTATGCGTCGGCCAAGTTTGAAGGCCAACAACAGGTTCGATTTTGACAATTGGTCGTTTGTCGCAACTTATGGAGGTGCTAATAATGATCTAGCTACTGCAAGAATCTTTGGTCCAGGCGGATCCCGCCGTTTACGATATTATTGAGAAGGTAGGCTTAATACCACAATTAGGCTGTTTATCAGGCTAACCATGAACATGTAAATTACAGGAGAAGACTCGCCAGAAGAACTTCGTAAACCTTATCCCATCAGAGAACTTCACTTCTCAGGCTGTCCTCGACGCCCTTGGCAGCCCCATGCAGAGTTCGTGAAACCCGGTTCCGCTCCGCCGAAACCCGCGACTAACCCGGAATAAACTATAGACAAATACTCGGAAGGCTACCCCGGTGCGCGCTACTATGGTGGCAACGAGTTCATTGATATGTCGGAGCGCCTGTGCCAGGAGCGTGCGCTAGAGACTTTCAGATTGAACAAGGAGGATTGGGGTGTCAATGTGCAGCGTAAGTGTGCAATGATGATGACATTTAGAGTCTGCAATTGCTAACGGTTACCAGCACTTTCGGGTGCTCCCGCCAACCTCTATGTTTACAGTGCGTTCATGGATACCCACGACCGTCTGATGGGTCTGGATTTGCCCCACGGTGGCCACTTGTCCCACGGATACCAAACCCCAACGAAGAAGATCTCGGCTGTCTCAAAATACTTTGAGACTTTCCCTTACCGTCTCGATGAGAAGACGGGCTTCATTGACTACGACAAGCTCGAAGAAAATGCCATTCTCTACCGCCCCAAGATCATTGTCGCCGGCGCCAGTGCCTATTCTCGTCTTATCGACTACAAGCGCATGAAGGATATCGCCACCAAGGTTGGCGCATACCTCATGGCTGATGTTGCTCACATCTCGGGCATGTTGGCTGCTGATGTCATGCCTGGTCCTTGGGAGTATGCTGACATTGTTACTACTACCACTCACAAGTCTCTTCGTGGTCCCCGTGGTGCCATGATCTTCTTCCGCAAGGGCGTCCGTCGCGTGAACCCCAAGACCAAGCAGCCTGAAATGTACAACTTGGAAAACCCCATCAACGCTTCCGTTTTCCCTGGTCACCAGGGTGGCCCCCACAACCACACTATTACTGCGCTCTCTGTTGCTTTGAAGCAGGCGCAATCCCCAGAGTTCAAGGCCTATCAGCAGCAAGTCCTTACCAACGCGCAGGCTTTCGCCACTCGCCTCGGTGGGAGCAAGGAAAAGGGTGGACTGGGCTACAAGCTGGTTTCTGACGGCACCGACAACCACCTTGTTTTGGTTGATCTCAAACCTAACGGCATCGACGGTAGCCGCGTTGAGCGTATCCTGGAGCTCGTTGGTGTTGCGGCTAACAAGAACACCGTCCCAGGTGATAAGTCAGCCATGATTCCCGGTGGTCTGCGCATGGGAACTCCGGCCATGACTACTCGTGGTTTCGTTGAGGCCGATTTTACCCGGGTTGCCGATATTGTAGATCGTGCTGTCTCAATCGCAGTGAGATTGAACAAGGAGGCGAGAAAGCTGGCCACAGAGAGGGGCGAGAAGCTTCCTGGAAAGCTCCAGTTCTTCATGGACCACGTTGGTGATGGCAGTGATGATCCCGAGATCGCGGTGCTGCGGAGTGAAGTTGCCAGCTGGGTTGGCACTTACCCGCTGCCGTGGGTCGAGAGCAAGTAAGAAAGGGGCATGTCACATAATATAGCATAGTAATTTGAGTAAAGAATCTTCATTTCCAACAACCAAAATAACTATTTTTAATGTCCATTCGTCGGTATAGGCATCCGTGGTACTAATACTATAAAATCCAACTTAAAGCGCTGTTTGCTTCAATAAAAAATCTGGTGTACATGTTGGAGACGCTTTTCGGAGATATTGTCGATAGCCGTTGTTGCCTTAACTGGAGAATGATGTTTCTTCACAGTAGTTAGGTCTCCTCCTCAGGTTTGGTCTCCTCTTGAACAACAGGAGCTTTTGGTTTTTCAACATGACCCATGTGAAGAACATCCCAACCCTGACCATAGGTTCCATTCCAGTCAAAATCACAGGTATTATTCTCAAAAGAGAACCCCGCAAGCATCTCCTCAGCCTGTGGTCCCCCAGTGACAGTGTCAGCAGCCGTCTCAACAGTCTTATTCTTGGCGCCCTGTCCCCAGATCTTGGTGCCCTCGGCATTGGTGAATGTGGCTATGGACCGGAAAGTAAGTGAGATGCGTTCACCGTTAAACCGCAACTCAGAGTTTGATTTATCGCAGTCAGCGCGGCGGTCGGGCCGGATGGAGTGTAACCAACGGTCGTTGGTGTACATTCCCATGCGAAGGAGAGATCCGTGGGTTAGTTTAATGTGGCGAGCTCTGCGGGAGTTGGGGGCGTTGTTGGTGGGTTGCTCGGTGGTCTGGGGATTGCGGGTGCGTTTGCGACGGAAACACATGGTGCGGGCAGCGCCAAGGGATAGGTTGGCGATATAGGTGTTTCGAGCAACATCAAGAGTCTTGTCAGCATGTTCACCCATGTGGTCGGAGCCGTCACGGTAACGCTGGATTAGAACATGGTTCACGGTGTGGCCAACATATGCCTCGACCAGTCGCTTCAGTTTAAGAACAGTGGGAGTCCATGGGGTGACGAGAGGTGTGGAATCGGAGGTGTGGCGGTATACGGGACGAGAGCCATCGGAGGCAACTTCACCCTGGGCGCACACAAGACGAGAGGCAACGTTGCCATGGTGCTTGATTTCCTCCCATTGAGCTTCAGCCAGGACCTGCTTGAATGAGGAGTTCGCACTGGCGTTGCTAAGGCTAAAAGGGATGAAAGCGGTATCTCCTTCACAGATGACTATTTTACCGTCTTCGGTAGTGGAGAATGGTGCGTCGGGAGAGACCGGTATGGTAGGCGAGCCTTGGGTGGTTGCGGCTGCGGTAAACGTGAAATTGTCATTGGCGACGGTGGGGTCTTCAGGCTGAGTAAGGGGATCTGCTTGGGCGGTGACACGGGGGTCGATAGCGTCTTGGAGAGTTTTGCCATCAAGGCAGAGTTGGAAGATGACGGCCTCATCAAAACCTAGAATTTCGTTTGTACCTCCGACAAGGGAGGGTTGATCAATAGGATCTGATAGAGGAACAACGGTAGCAGTGGGAGACTTGTCGGATGATGGTCCCGCAGTTGGAGTCTCGGTTCTAATTGAGTCAGCCTTGGCAGCGGCTGTACTCCCGGGCAATGACGTCACTTTGGCAGGGGTAGTTTGAGTCTCGGTAGAGCTAAGCTTGCCGATGTAGTTGGGAATAGATCCGAGAGACATGATTGAAACAAGACCGAGTGATGAAGAGCGTGAATGAAGCGAAGGGTCAAAAGGTGCGTCGTCAGATGATGAGTCGCTGTCAGCTTCATAGAAAACTCCGTCGACTAATGCGCCTTGAGACTTCAGAACTGGCGTTGTGGGCTGTAAAGGTGGTGAAGGTGGAAGCGGGACATCTACTGGATTAGGTAATGATGAAGAAGGAGTCGTAGTAGTCGCGATCGTCGGAGTTGTTGGATTACTTGGTGACTTTTGAGATGGCGGAGATGGATGAATAGAAGAAGGATCCTCTAAAGTAGGAGGCGGGGAAGTATTTATACTTTTTGGAATAGACGGACGTTGCTCTGTACTAGTCGATGGAGCTTTATCAAGACTAACGCATGTCTCGCTTGCCAGTGTAAGTGATGATGGCGACAAAGTAGGTTTCGAAGCCTGCGAAATTGGAGATCCTAATGTCTTTTGAGGAATATCCTCAGGAACAACAGCAACAGTAGAGGGATCTGAGGTATTCAGTTCGTGATTAGTTGATAATTTCCCATCGGCTGCAGACTTTACGGAAACATCCTGTATTTTCGGTGAAGTTCCAACTTTTTCTCTGACGCCTGAGCTAGCCGGCCCACAATTTTGTCCGACTGGGAAAATAACCGCGTTTTCGGGAGCCTTATAGACAAACGAAGGAGTCGATGGGGCTCTGGGGCTTGTCAATCGGGATTTGCCTTTTGCTATCTTCCTGGTGGCAATGCTCTTATCTGGTTCTGATTGGATAGCCTTGGGCGTAGTTGGTTCGGTGAACTTTGGGACGGTGTTAGAGCCACCAGTGGCATCTGGGTCGACTTCCATGGGCTTTTGTTCAATGCGCAAACTGTGTCCTAGTGAGCGTGATCTGATCATTGGTGATAGTGGCGTCCCTGGTGTCATTGGGGTTTTCGGTGAGTCGAATAGCGATGGGCGTGACGATGCAGGCGAGGTCAAGGCGAGCTCCGTCATAGACTCTGTCACCTGATGTGCTTTTCTGATATCCCCTGGGCTACCTCTAGAGGATTCAGTCTTTGGAGAATCAGCTTTCGGAGAGCCGGTCTTAAGACGAGTAGTGCGGCGAACCCGTTGTCGTGGCGGACCGACGAGGTTACGAGGAGCCCCCATGTTACTGCGATCCTCGAAGAGCTCGCCAGAGGTGGCGATTCGGCAAGCATATACATCGCCTAGCATCTCGAGAGCCTTCTCCCATCTCTCTTCGTCAATCCACCCACAACAATTCTTGACGATAGATAATGACCCTCCATGTGGCGCCGCATCAATAGCCGTCGCTAAAACACTGACATTTGTAAGCGGACCACATATATATAGATCTGTACAAATGTGTTGTCGTAACCTTCGCACCATTGACGTCCCACTAAACCCCGAGTAATCCGACTTGGTGATAACGGTGTCTTTGCTACCCACCATAAGCCCCGCTAATGATTCCGGAATTGCCGCTCCCTCTGACCCCGCCAATACAAACTTCCCAGGCTTTCCTGCCCCAGGACTTAAAAATGCCTCAGGGTCTCCTTGGTTGGCGATGACGTGTGTTTTTGGGATCTTTCGGTGTTCTGAAAATTCGGTGCGTACCCAGATAACATCGCCTATTGACCGGAAACGAGTGACGAGAAGAGCGAGACGAAGGGCCAGAGTGTTGCATTCGTGTACTGGCAGGGCGCCATCGTCAGATAGAAACTCATTTTGAGCATCGACTATGATAAGAGTCTTGCGTATGGGGATGCTGGGAAATTTGGACGGGTCGAAAGCCATAGCTTGGATAGTCTAAGAGAGATATTCTTAACGACTCAACTCCACAGATAACAACGGACACAGTTACAAACCCTTTGTGTTCAAGGACGATTAAACAGGAACAAATAACAAACAAACTCTCAAGGTTAAAATAAAAAAAGCCAAGGCTTCGCCCGGTCCTTGGCACTCGAGAAAACTGACTCGTCGCCAATAATAAGCCGACGTTCAAATGATTGTGTCACGACGGGATTGTCGTCGGTCGGCAATTGCTTAAACTGCCGTTCCAGGGTTGTTCCTGGATGAAAGGGCAAGAGCGGAATAACTTCAAACAAGCTCAAGCAATCAATCAAGGCGAGAAAAAGCAGCAGCGGAAAAATCGGGCAACAGTGAACTTTTTGGACGGCGTTGGCCTTGAAATGTAGACAAAATGTTGGGTTGTATGGAATACCACGGAATCAATCCTATGGACATGTCCAATCGAGTGAGGGGATTCGAATAAGCCGGTTGTAGCAAGAACAGAATTGGAAATGATGTGCGCTATTGGGTCTTCAGTGTGTCGGGATATTTGCGGGGGGCGCTGATTTCAAAGTTGGCAAGATTTTATACGAGAATGCGAAAGCGGGGTGGAGTGCGTTTCCGTTACAGATCTCATGTATCTGTGTACGTCGAACCGATAAGCGACGAGTCGAATTATGGGGGCGGGGCAAGAAAAATGTATGTACCTACGTATGTATATATATCTAGGTTGTATTCCATAGGAAGCATAATACGCACGTAGTCTTTGATCAAAGGTCTGGACTTCTGTAACTAGCGTCGTAAAACAACTCCAACTTGGGTAACCAATGAATTCAACAGGGTATGTTAAATGGGCTGTTTACTAAAGACGCACGGTATAATAAGTTCCCTGTTACGACGTTTATAGGCGATGTGACAGGATCGTCACAACACAATATTCAATCGGCTAGTAAGCGGAAACAGCAAAGCCCGAGAGAGGCATAGGAAGAGGGAAAAAATCCATCGTCTAGATGGACAACGTGTGTTTATGTGCATATATATGTATGCACTCATGCCACGCCGCAGTAACGAAGAGGGGGGCCATGCTGCAGAATAGAGGGGACTAGTTGCATCAAGAAGGTGATATGGCCGAGTGTATTCCGTGGCGTTCGAAAGCTTTGGTAGTCAAGGCGTGTGGGGGTTTTCCACAGAATGGCGGTTAATTTCTCGTTTATTCGACTGGTTGGTTTCTGTAACTGGTAGGGTCGTCGGATTGGCCACTTTAGCGCCGTTGGTCAGAGTCTCGTCGAGGCCCGACCCGATCCGTTGATGACTTGATGGTACATATGTACCGATATACTTGGATGTGTACATGCAGCCTGGACATCATCTCTCCGTATCAGGATTTTGTTTTGCGGATGCCAGCTACCGAGGATGTTCATGACTAGGATAGGATCAGGGCTTTAGATGTTTATTGGAGTTTAGTGCAAGGTACACACACACCTACATACATAGCAGGGTGGCCTACCCGTCATTTTGACATGAAGGGTGCATACGGAGATATTGCTTAGTTTTGACATATCATGTCTTCTTACCGTTTTGTAATCAACTCTAACTCGGTTCATGCCGGTACATACAAGTCTTATATACATACGTCATCGTATGTAATACAGAGACTATTAAGATCCAACATAGTCAATAGCTTAGTTGAACGTCGTAATCGAAAACCCATTAACGACCGAGCCCAACACTATTATACATACACACATTGTATACCCCACATCAATTATCCACTCCGGTCATACCCCGGGCACTACCGGTTGACATGTCTCATGTCCGTGAAGCCTAACGGCCTGATACATCTCGCACTAGTCTTCTCGGGACCGAAAGGATTCTTGCTATCCTGATTTGCCCAAATCAGCATCTACAAGAACGCATTTGCCTCGGGTCACGTACATACATATGTACAAATATATAAGGATATGTATGCAGGTGGATACATTTTTGCTTTAGGGCCACATCGACTTATGGACCCCGGATTCTATTATTTGCCAAAGCCACACATGTGACACATTTGCCCAGTTTTATCGAACATACGACTAGCGTACCAAGGAATTCCCATATATGTACAGACGTGTATCATGTATTGTAAGACATGTCTCTAAACCATCGTTCAAAATCGTCTCCATGGGACAAGATCCTACTGGATGCACACAAACATATCTACGTGGCTGGAATCTACGGACCTAAACATTCCCGTTAGGCAGATCCATCTTGAAGGTGACCGTCGTATCAAACTCTGCATCTGTCATTTCGCCTGTACAGTATCTTGCATATTTGATTATATAAACCCTGACCGGGGCTGTCTGTACAGACTGTTTCACGCTTTGAGTAAACAGCTGCATGCATACATCTGGCGGTTAGACCCGTAACGACCTTGGTTCAAAACTCTTGTAGTTTATTGGAGCAACCCTGACTCCGTTGGTCTAGCACAGACGACTCTGTTTTGTTTGTCAAAAACCTTCTTTTAGGAGCATTCGGTTGAGTCGTGAAAACTACCATTAGTTGGAGTCGAAGTTAGACCCTCGACATATCAAATGTATCTACAAGAGGGTACATTTTGAGCAATGCAAATACTGATAGAGTGTACATATGTACACACTAAATTCCAAGTAGGAAAGTAGTATGTCTGCACATAACAGTAAATGCACGGGGTCCCGGTTAATTCCGGGTATATCGGGACCAGCCTTCTCGGTAGTTTACTGCATCAGCCCTCTAAACTACATGGTACACACGGCGAACTCCGCTGAACATATTCCTGACTTAACTAGCCAATGACGTTGCTTGTATGTTGTAGTTTCGGAAGTCGAAAAAGCTCCGACAGCAATCAAGAACTTCCTATTGGAGAGCCACAGAGTGGAAATAGTACGGGCCAATATTTAGACCCTTTTTCTAACTATTTAACACCTACCGGATCGGACAATATTATCACCAATCCATCCGGACCATGGCCTTACAATAACCCTAGTTTTGCAGATCATAACCCTAGGCATGCATCCGCCAAACAATCGCCAAGACAGGGATTAATGCTTAGTCAGATCCGCGAAGCTTCAATCGAGAAATCGTCATGGGCGCGATCTGGTGAACTGTGATTGAGCGCAGAATCATCAAGCGCCGGGTCACCACGCCGCCGCTTCATCGTCCGCATCAGCGCATTTATTTCAGCGAGTCCACCTGCTATTACCAACCAACACTTCCGTCCACCAGCCCGGGACCCGCTATTTACACGATAGCGATAGCCAGTAGCGCTTTGCCTGTCCCACCATATACTCATCCCACCCGTGATCTCTCGCTCCCGCCATAATACAAAAACTCACAATGGACGACCAATCGCAGGACGAGGACGTCGAAATGCAGACACCAGTTGACAGCAGTAGAGACTCGTCAGAAGCGCCTCTTTCTGACTCTGAGTCGGAATTCTCTTTCTCTGCGTATCCTATCTCACCACCCGCTCCGACGCCGAGCGCACATGTGGTGCATAACCCCAGTCCAGCAAATGTCTCCAACAAGGGATTGCAGCGGTCTATTGCCTTGATTCTCAAGCAAGTAGGCTTCGACTCTGCGACACCACTCGCATTAGATGCGTTTGCGCATCACGTTGAGCTTTGTAAGACATTGCCACCACATTGTTCTCTATACGCCAAGTACTAACCAGCGCAGATATGGAGAACTTTATCAGCGACATCCAGACCTTTTCCAATTCGGCCCGCAGGAACATACCAACACCAGTCGACTTCCTGTTAGCGCTCGAAAAACAAGGCACTTCGGTTCAGTCTATGAAGCCGCACCGGAAGCATAACATCGACCAGAAGCTTCTCTGCCCAAAACCAGAAAACATACCCACTTCCGAATTGTACAGCATCCCGAAACCTTTACCGTTATTACATCCCGACCTTAGTGGTTCATCAGAGCGTAAAAAGATCTTGTATATTCCAGGCAATTTCCCTGAGTTCCCCAGTATTCACACATTCCGCTACACTCCGCACATCGAGAAGAAGATTCTCGACCCACAACATACGCGCAGTGCCGCTGCTCTTGCTGCTAAACAAGGCGAGGATGCGCTGAGAGGGCTTGTCCGAGCTGCCAAGGTTCGCAAGCAAAAAGAGCTCCGAACTATTGTACAACGTGACCATCTAGGTCACGAACGGTACAAGCTGTGGGAAACTGCGATGCAAAAGCTGCTATCGGATAAGGATTCTTCACGCAACAAGTCAACTGCGAATAGCCAAGTGAATCCTAAACCAAAGGCCAAGTTTTCAGACCAAGACATCGCCGATGCCAGCATGATTGTCAACTCATTGACGGGCTATGCACGCCAGGAGCTGCCAAAGGCCGAGAAGAAGACGTTGCCCAATGCCGGAGTCGAAATTCCTGGTCAGTAAAAATAGAGTGTTGTTGGTAGTTTAGCTGGAGATTTTGGGTAGTATTCTTGATTATCTTGTGTCGGTAAGACGATTCAAGTGGCGTTTTGGGGTTATGTGCTTTTTGTTTTGTTTTTACGGGAGTCTGGCGTTTAGCATCCGGTTGTTCTTTTTAATTAGCAATATACAAATGCGACACACTCATAATCGACACCAAGACCATATCAAGATAACGCACGTGACGGTATACCAGTTCCTGGTTGTGATATATCAAAAAAGAGCCGCGTTGTAACACTGACCAGACCGATGCCTCACCGACCAGGGAACCTAGCTTCACAAAGCCCTAATGCCCACATTTTCGACGTCGCCCAACCGTCGAAAGCCCCACCAAGCGAAAAAAAATCCTAGAGCCAAAATTTTCGATCCTTCGGAAGGTGGGTCCGCGGTTCAACCGAGCAATATTAGCAAGACATTTCCCTTCAACTCTGGACTGTCAGAAAAAAAAAGTTGTTTTGTTTTTCTCAACCGCATATTCGGACACCGACAAAATGGGTACGTTTGATTGATATCTCGACAATCTTTTATGAAAGAGCTTTCTCAGCCTCTGTGTGCGAGTGGATTAGATGGAAAGGTCGTGGTTGGAGTTTTGATCGATTCGCTGAGACTTGGGATTGGATGGTTTTGGGGACTAGAAATGTCCTGTGATCATCGGATTCTAAGTTGCTGGTGGTCTCGTGATGACTTGTGACGCCCGGCCTGGATAGTCTCTTCTGCGTACTATGGTTTCACCATTGCACTTGCATGGAACGCATCTCGTTGTGGGCGTCTTTGTTTTGTCTGTTGGAGTTTGTCATAAACATATCAGGACCTGAAATATGGCTTGATTCGCACATGACAACTCCATCGGGTAACAGAGACTTTATCTGCCCCCAACGATGATGCTAGTACATTGCTGCTTTGTGTCCATGATTTGAGCATACCACCTGAACCTCTTGGGCTGACGAAAATCTCCTTCTAGCTATCGATCTGGACCGTCACCACGTTAAGGGCACTCACCGCACCGCCCCCAAGAGCGACAACGTTTACCTTAAGGTTCTCGTTAAGCTTTACCGCTTCTTGGCCCGTAAGTTATTCCATATACACTCGATAAAACCCGGCCTATACTAACAGCAAAATCTTCAGGCCGCACCGATGCCAACTTCAACAAGGTCATCCTCCGCCGCCTCTTTATGTCGCGCACCAACCGTCCCCCCGTCTCTCTGTCCCGCGTTGCCGCCAACGTCAAGGAGGGCGAGAAGCGCACCGTCGTCGTCGTCGGTACCGTCACTGATGACAGCCGTCTCCTGACCATCCCCAAGGTCACCGTCGCTGCTCTCCGCTTCACCGCCACTGCCCGCGCCCGTCTTACCGCCGCTGGCGGCCAGGCCATCACCCTTGACCAGCTCGCCCTCAAGGCCCCCACTGGTTCCAACACCCTTCTTCTCCGTGGCCCCAAGAACGCCCGTGAGGCCTTCAAGCACTTCGGCATGGGTCCCCACAAGCACAAGAAGCCTCACGTCGAGTCCAAGGGCCGCAAGTTCGAGCGTGCCCGTGGTCGCAGACGGTCGCGCGGTTTCAAGGTGTAAATGCCTTTTTTCTTATTCTCTTTTATCTCGGTACTTTTTTCCAGGTGTTGCTTGGGAACTTATCACTTCAAAAAGGAAAGGAATTGGGTCTTTTTTACCTTGGGCGTGTCCAGACAATATAAAAAAAGTTTTCTTATACAAAGATTGCGGTTCATTATTAGGAATGTTCTCTCCAACGTGTGTCTTTTTCTTGATGAAAAACACATGATGTTCTCTTTTCAGAGTTTTGGCTTTTGGGTAACTACGGCGTAAAAATTGGGTTCTTTCTTTCGGTACAAAATTTACGATGACAAGATAATTACACAACAGCCAATTCGGAAAGAGATCTGGAGATGTGAATGTATGTATTTGTGTGTGAATGCAATGTCTTACAATTATCTATCGTACATGTCAAATTTCTTCTTGTGGTAAACTACCTTGTTGTCGTTTACTTTAGTGGACTATTCTAGCCCGTTTGTTTGGTTTTTCCGTTGGGTTCGCTCATGGCTTTGGCTTTGAGTCCTGCTCGGGTTATTTTTTGCCTTGCGTCTTTGGCTTCTTCTTGGAGTCCGTCTCTGGTTTCTTCTTTGGCTTCGTCTCTGGTTTCTTCTTGGTGTCCATTTCTGGTTTCTTCGTTGGGTTCGCCTTTGGCTTCTTCTTGGAGTCCGTTTCTGGTTCTTTCTTGGCTTCCATTATCGACTCTTTCGTTGCCATTCTTTTGAACCGTTTCCCAATCATATAGGCCTCTCGTGATTCCTGTAACCCTATGGTTAATGTTGTCAAAATCGTCAGTTACCCAGATACACTTACATCTCGTGAGGATTGCGGCTTGTCAATCGCAACAGTACTGAACATCTTAGCGATCCTTTGTTCGAGGATCTTGTCCTCTGCACCCTTGTAGTATTTGCATACGAAGTGGCCACCCTGAGCCAAGTTCTCAGCAGCGAAGTCTAAAGCTTTGTGGCAAAGTTCCTAGGATATGTTAGTGGAACCCAGCCAGAATGTGAAGCAGTGACAAACCTACCATACTAGTGACATGGTCACGGAACGGTATGCCGGAAGTATTCATAAGCATATCACTTATAACAACCTAAAACACGTCAATAACCACCCAAGTCCACAAAAAAGAACCACCCACATTCGCCTTAACTCTCTCCGCCTCAAAACCCACTTCCAACTTCACAACATGTCCCTGCATCTTCCATCTCCTCCGAACGCCCTCCACAAGCGTCTTCCGAACTCTCTCTCTCGTCTCCTCTTCCATGAAATCCCCCACAACCCCATAAACACCCTTCGGTGGACTCGCCGGAAGTAAATCTACTCCAACAATGACACCCTTCCCAACGCCTCCCGTCAAATCCACAGCGACCTGTGCCCACGATCCTGGAGCGAAACCCAAGTCAATAACGGCGTTTCCGGGTCGAATGAAACGCCACCGTTGTTGCATTTCAAGGAGCTTGAAGGCTGCGCGGGATCGGTAGTTTTGTGAGCGGGCGGCGGCGGCGTAGGGGTCGGATGTTTGACGGGATATCCAATTAGAGGATGAAGAGGCTCGAGATGAACCCTGATTAAGGTTCGGACCAACCGTACATGACCGGAAGTGAAGCGGGTTTAGTGGACGTAAAAAGCGCATTTTGAATTTGTTCTGGCAATGCCTATATGGTATAAGTAAGACAAAGGTATCACAAGAAATTCATCAAGAAAACTCACAACATTGAAATACAACCTGATAAGTGGGTCCTGTATCACCCAGAAGTAATTCCATATAACGATACAACAACAAATGAGAAACAAAAAAGCAATGAATACGTATATTACAATACGATGCAACGTACAATGCAAAATATAGACTGAAAACCCATAAACTCCGGTGTAGAGACATCTAATCCCACACGATATATAGATAAATCCAACAACCCAACAAAATGCCAATCCCAGACCAAAACGCCAACAAACGGGTCATCAAGCACGTCATTACAATCAAGTTTCCAAATTAAACCAGGAAACTAGCACCAACACCTCTACGGTCCTTCTTGAGAGGTGAAAACGCCTTTCCAAAAGCACCCTTCTTCAGAGAACCCACAGCAGATTTGCTCCCGCGCGCTCCAGCCTTAGCGCCACCAAGACCGACAGTCGTTCTCTTTGGTGGCAGCATCCCCATACCTGCCTCATCATCATCTTCTTCGAACAATGTCTTCGGCGCCGTACCACCCAGGACTTTCCGCTTCTTCTTAGTTTGTTCGTTTTCTTGGGTGGCCGACTTGGCCTTAAGGGTCTTTGCTGTTGGCTTCTTGGAGGCATTTGCTGCACCAGAAGTTGGTACTGGGTCGTCATCTTCCTCATCGGCTGGTTCGTCGAGGAGAGACTTGGCAGCCGTTGGTTTCGCGGCAGGTTCTGGAGCTGATTTAGCAGCACGCCCGCGTGGCTTGACCACAGGCTTTGACAAAGGCTTCGGTGAAACTGGGGCTTCAACCTCAGTCTCTTCATCATCTAGATCTCCGATAGTAGTAACTTCAGAAAGACGAGAACGCGTCTTTCCCTTGGCCTGTGGTGGAGGAGGATCGGGCTTAGGCTCAACCTTTCGTGGAGCAACCTTTGGTGCGGCAGATGGCGTATCAATAGTAACAGACACATCCGGATCTTCATCAGTTCCCATGGTACGGTTAAGAAATGGAGTGATCGAGAACTCAGACTTCTGTCCTGGCTTAGCTTGAACAGTCTTCTTGTTCTTTCCCTCTGTAATTCCAGGTGTTGAAATAGCCAAATCTTCAATCTCATCCGCCTTTCTCTTCTTGTTTGGCTTGGGCGCGGCAGGTGCCTTACTCCGCGCCTTATCAGCAAAGTCCGTCATGGTAGTGTTTGCTCTGGTTTCGGCTGCCTCTAATTGCGCCTTTGTTGATCGCAAATCATCGCGCAACTCGCGGGCCTTAATCTTGACAGTCTCAAGCTTCTCTTGGAGTGACTGATTGTCCGCAGCAGCGTCGGCAAGCTCCCTTTCGGTATCCTTGCGCAGTCTCTCCTTTTCCTTGATTTCGGCCGCCAGTTTCCTCTCCAACTCCTTGACTTTCGAGGCCAATTCGCTCTTTTGCTCATCCGAGTGCTCCTTCTTATCAGATGCCTTTTGCTGGATAGCTTCGAGTTTCTCCTTTGCCCTTTTCTCAGTGGCTAGCTTCTTTTCGAGTTGCGTGATTTGCGATTTCATTTGTGATTGCTCTTCGGTAAGTGATTGTTGTTTGCCACGCTTTTCAGACTTCAGCTGTGTTACTAGGGAGGCGACTTGTTGCTCTAAAGCTAGCTTTTCAGCAATAGCCTGTTGGTGGTTTGCGACTTGTAAGCGCAGATGCTCGAGTTCAGGTTTAAGGGAATCAAGTTCGCGTGTGAGACTGAGTTTTTCGGTAAGAATCTTTGTTGAGTCTTGGGACACCGTGCCCATGGACTTCATTTCAGCCTGAAAGCCACTTTACGTTAGTTATGTTCCACTGGTCGCAAACTATCGGTTGTCAACTAACCTGTAATAATGAGATGTCTCGCGCTTGGCTCTGGATCTTGACCTCATGAAGCTGGCAAGCCTGCTCGCTAGCCTCAAGTTGAGCCGTAACCTCCTCCAACTTAGCTGTCAAAGTCTGGACATCTTCCTTCAAATCCGCTTTGTCGGCCTCAACAATAGTTGCTCTAACTCGTAACCGACGTTTATCGTCTTCTTTGTGCATGATTTCGGCTTCGTGTGCAATTTCTTGCGACTTTAACTGAAGATCGAGAATGCGCTGTGATCGCTATGTAGGGGCAACAATAAAAAGGTCAATCGAGCTGATCTACGATAAACATGTTTTCTACGTTCTCCGCATTGCGCTCTTACCTTAACACCCGCAGCAGGTGCAGAAGCACCTACTGACCTTCTTTTACGCGTTGGAGGCATAATGATCGCGTAAAGAAGGTTCCCTCTTAGTATACTGTTTTTTTTTGGCGGTGGCAACTGGTAGAAACAAAGATTCAGGTCAAGCAATGAGCAAAAATGGAAAATGCGACAAGGCTTCGACCACGCTAAATTTGACGTCGAGAAAAAATGTATGATAGACAAAAGAATGTGGGGTATAAAATGCGAAGAGTAAAAAAAATGAAGTGAAAGCAAGATATCGTCAGGTGGGATAATTCAAGATTACATGTATGTTCTGACGAGGGTTTACAAAGCGAACGTGCGACAGGAGTTCTTGCATAAAACAAAAAAAGAAGGCGTTCACAAAGATATTCCCAATAATGCGCTGAAAGGAGACAAGTGACCTGCATCAGCGCCCTGCACTGCCTTATACTCCCTGTAACACGGTTATTCATAGTGCATTCCAGCGCTCAACCCTTCAACCAAAGCTCTCGGACCAAACCCTGGATATCCTTGCCGCAGTAGTCGCAAACTGATGGTTGTCGTCGTAGCTTTGCTGACTCAGCCAATCCTGCGACACCAAAGCATTAGTATGGGCCACGTTTGGAGCTTGCGTAGTACATCACGAAATTGTGGAAAAGGTGGTGATCTGGCGAAGTCCTCTCTACTGATTCTCTTTTCTTGCTCTGTGTTTTTGTCCAAATTGACCTTTGATAGTTCAATTGGCCCAACTCTCCGTTTTTTCCACTATCTACTATTAGCCACTGTTTGAATAAGGGTTTCATTCTGTACATTATATCTGTTTCCCATTCTTGTTAGACTATACCGACTACACTCTGGCCTGTCTCCGTCTCCGCAATCATGCGCTTCTTCAACGCCCTCGTCGCCGGCCTCTCGTTGGTCGCCGGCGTCATGTCCGCCAAGAAGGACGACCGTTTCGACACCTACCACTCTAGATTGTTGCGCCATACGCCGTTGAAGCTCGATACTCAGTCGTACGAGACTCTTACGTCCCAACCGCGCAGCTTCAGTGTTGCCGTACTTTTGACTGCCATGGACTCCAAGTACCAGTGTCAGCTATGTCGCGAGTTTGATCCCGAGTGGAAAATCCTCACCAACTCGTGGGTGAAGGGTGACAAGGCCGGCGATTCCAAGATTATCTTTGCTACCCTTGACTTTAACAGTGGCCGGGAGATCTTCCAGAAGGTATGACATAACCATCCGAAATGTAATCACGAATCCCGCCTCGCTAACCGACTCCGAAAAATAGCTTGGTCTTAGCACCGCCCCCGTTCTGCTGCAGTACCCTCCTACCACCGGTCCCCACGCCACGTCCAAGACCGATCCTGAGCGTCACGACTTCAACATGGGGTGAGTATTCTATCTGAAAGCCGTTACGGCCAACCCCACTAACTCCAGTATTACTGTAGTCCTCACACCGCTGAACACATCCACGAAATCATCTCCCGTGCCCTCCCCGGCCGTCCCCACCCGCCTGTCAAGCGCCCTATTGACTACACGAGCTGGGCTATCAACACTGTTCTTGTTGTGGGTATTATTACCCTCATTTTTGTCGTTGGTCCCTACCTAGTCCCCGCTTTCCAGAGCCGTACCCTCTGGGCCGCCATCAGTCTCATCTCCATCCTCATCTTCATCAGCGGTCACATGTTCAACCAGATCCGTAACATTCCCTATGTCGCCATGCGTCGTGAAGGTGGTGTCACCTACTTTGCTGGTGGTTTCCAGAACCAGTTGGGTTTTGAGACTCAGGTCATTGCTGCCCTCTGTAAGTTTGAAGTCTCTTTATCTCACAAAGTATTACCCCGGTTAATTTGACTAACAAACCCATGTTTATAGACGGTGTCCTCTCTTTCTGCTCCATCTCCCTGGCTATCAAGGCTCCTCGCATCGCCAACCCCACCTACCAACGTTTTGCTATCATCATTCTTTCCGCAATCATTCTTGTAGTCTACAGCACTCTTCTGAGCATCTTCCGCATGAAGAACGGCGGCTACCCGTTCCGTCTGCCCCCCTTCTTCTAAGCAACAAAATTGAATCTGCCAGCTTTGTAAGTGGCGCGATTTCTTTTAGTTTGTTTCCTTTATTGTGATTGGTCATGGAATACACGTGGCTTTCGTAGAGTTTGGATGCATTCAAACAGGTTGTGTATATAGTTTGTTACTTTAGTAGAATTCCAATTGAAGTTCGTACGGTGCATACCTTGTGTAAGTGGGATCCTCAATATTCAAAATCAGTAAAGGATTCGCAAGTTTGGATGGTGGATATGGTCAATGGTAGGGTTACTAAAACATAAGGGTATAACACTACAACTTGACATCACATAACACATCCCTAAAATTTGTAGCCAGCATCTTGAAAAAATGACATAAACAAACTCTTTTTACTATTTGGTTTCTTTATGTCCAACCCAAAGAATAACGCCTCCAATCCAATCTAAGGAACCCATCCCAATTCTAGACTTCAAGTTTCACCGTTCCTGCCACGCCGCTCATTAATCCAAAAAAGAAAGTCCTGCTTCACAATATAACAATAGAAAGGAACAAAAGAAAGACGAAAGAACGGAAACTCAACAGCTATACACAAAAAATCACGACATAGCTTTCAAGTCCCGATCTCACGTATTTCTTTTCCTCGGCGACAAATGGTTCATCATCACGCCATAATAAAACAAGTCTTCAAACAAGGTGGAAAAATCGAACGACGGACAGCGGGTTTCTGTGTCCTCTAGAAGCTTTGAAAGTTTTTTTGTTGTTCCCTTTTTTTTCATCAAGTACTTAAAAAACAACTTCTTTAAGCCCGCGACATGACACCCCAGACACGGATGATGTTGTCAGTGTAACCAGCGAACAGGGTCTGGCCATCAGCCGACCACGCCAGCGAGACACACTCAGGCTCGTTGGACTTCTTGCCGACATCGGGGAAGTCAACCTTGAGCTCGTCAACCTTGGTCTTCTTCTCCAGGTCGAAGATGATGATGGACTTGGAGGTGGCAGCGCAAAGCCAGTAGCGGTTGGGGGAGAAGACAAGAGCGTGGATCTCCTCACCAGCCTGGAGAGAGTACAGGTGCTTGGACTCGTTGAGGTCCCAGAGCATGGTGACACCGTCCTTGCCACCGGAGGCGCAGAGGGAACCATCGGGGGAGATGGTGACGGTGTTGATGTAGCCGTTGTGACCAGTGTGGTTAGTCTGAAGCTTGCAGGAAGAAAGCTCCCAGACCTATCACCAAGAGAATGAAGGTTAGTGGTGTTGATGGGTGTAGTTGAGAATCGAGTAAACATACCTTGACGACCTTGTCCCAGCCAGCGGTGACGATGACGGGGTTCTGGGGGTTGGGGCTGAAGCGGACGCAAGAGACCCACTCGGAGTGACCCTTCTCGGTAATGGTGAACTTGCAGTCACCGAGGGTGTTCCAGAGCTTGACGGTCTTGTCACGGGAACCGGAGACAATCTGGCGGTTGTCGGCGGAGAAAGAGACGGAGAGAACGTCAGACTCGTGGCCGACGAATCTGCGGGTGGTGGTGCCGGAGGAAAGCTCCCACAAGCGCAGGGTCTTGTCCCAAGAGGCCGACAGAGCGTAGGCACCATCGGAGGAGATCACCTGTGAGTAGTTAGTATCTCTGTTCCCATACTAAAAGCCTGGAGATGTGAAGGCTAAGGCTGATGACTTTATAAAGAGGGTACCAAACCAGTAGGAAAGCCGGTCATGGTAATATCACATACAAGCCAACAGCCATAAACCTCCACTCCCGTAGTAAAAAAGAATCAACATACACAGTCGGAGACGATGTGAGAGTGACCACGGAGGGCACGCTTGGCGTAACCGTACTGGCCCTCCTCGCGGGTGAGGTTCCAGACGATCAGGGTCTTGTCGCGAGAAGCGGACAGGAGCATGTTGGGGCTAGAAACGGGGGAGCCAGGTTAGTTTTTTGTTGTTGAAATTCCTCGCCGGCCCCTGTCAATCGACAGACTCCGTCATTGGACCTGACACAAGACGGGCAGACGGGCCCGCCGTGCGGGAAATCAGACGCCCAATGCAAGATGTCGATCGGTGAGACGAGGGGCGTTTTCTAGGTGTTTGGTGGTTTATTCTTACTTCTCCATGGAGGTAGCCAGGGAGGTGACCCAGCCGTTCTATAGCAACATGATTTGTCAGTTGGTTGCCCAGTGAATATGTTTAAGCTTGCTTCGCGTTTCGACATGGAATTCCAAATGGCTTGATATCGAATCGTCGGTCGTAGAAACTGTATCGAACTGTGGTGCGGTAAATAGGTAGTGTATCCTCAAAACCAGCAAGCAACACTCGCAATTGATGAAAAGCCATCAAAATTGAGGTTGAATGCTCATTTACACCCATGCATGAAAAAATGACCCCGCCAAGTTGCCATCTGCACCAACGATTTGCCAAATATCCGAAGTACCCAGCAGCCGATTCGTCAACCGTCATCAATATCAAGTCCACATTCTTCTCCGTATCTCGAACGCCGTCGTTATTTTGGACGCAGGGGTGAATATCGTGCCGGGAATTCCATGTCGAAAAATGCAATGTTGTGAAGCTATTGTGGGGTGTGGACGAAACGTACGTGGCCCTCGAGGGTGCCCTTAAGGATCAGCTGCTCAGTCATTGTCGAAGATTGATGATACGACTGGAAAAAGAGGGAAAGAGACGAGTCTGGAGGCTATCTCTTCTCGTTAACAAGAAGGGAAGAGGTAGAGTAGATTTTGGAATGCAATGGTTCACAGCCCGGTAGAATTGGCTAGATCCACTATGCCCTCCGAAGGAACTGAAATTTTTGGGATTTGATCAAATTTGTGTGGGTAAAAATTCGAAAGCGTTAGGGCCACACACATCCAAAAATGGTGGGGCTCGCCCCCTCAAGTGGCACCAACTGCAAGGAATCATAGTGACAGCTGACTTGTAAGCCCCACTTTGTTGAGGCGTTCTCTGACCTTTGTTATGCAGCATACCCATGACTATTTTGCAACCTTTAGGTCATACGTCATTGGTTGGTGGGTATATACATATATAACTTGATATCTTGTACCAACAGCGTTATCAGCAAACGAGCATGTTTCTCAAACAATCCTAAAGACTAAATAGGGCTGCACTTTAATTGAAATTGTCACAATTCATCAAGTTTTTTACACAGCTCAGATCCGTTCATTTATAAGAATACTCAAAGGAAGTATCTCTACACTACCAACTTTCCATGACCATGACCCAAAAAACAAACAAGATTAAACCCAAAAGAAATCGTCTAAGAAAACAAAACTCCGACATGAAAGCATGGACCAAAAACAAAATGCCATTTATACCTTACAAGGCCTTCTCCTCCTCGGCCGAAAGCTTCATGCCAAGCATAAAGTCTCTCGTCATCTCAAAACTCAACCAGTTGGATGCCATGCTAGGCGCAACCTTGAGGAGATTTGGAAGGATGCCCTTGTACATGCCCTTCACACCCTCTTGGCGGGTGATCACCCGGATAGCATCAAAGATGCCCTTGTATTGATAGCCCATTCCAGACATAGAGTTAATCTGGAAGCGACGACGGAGGACATCGAACGGGTAAGTTATGGTCTGGGCTACGGCACCGGAGAAAGCACCAGCCGCAAGCTTGCCAAAAGCACCAGGGTTTTTCTCTCCCTCGGCGGTGACCTTTTCGCGCGCCCATTCGTAGACCATGAAGTTTAACCCGACCTATAGCTTGTGTTAGCTCACTGCAAAAAAGAACAAGATAAGGGGGAAAAAGTCGGATACTTACGTATGGCGCAACGCCGGAGACAGTTGGTAGGATACCACGGTACAAGGCTTTGATGCCACCCTCGGTCTTGTAGATTGTGGACATGACTTCAAACATGCCTGCCGGCTTGGCGGGACGGGCGCCGAGCTCAGCAAAGGACGCAGTCTGGATGGACAAGCGAGTGCGGACAATGTCCAGGGGGTAGGTGAAAACGACTGACGTCACTCCAGCTACACCACCACAGGCCAGGCGTGACAAAGGCGCAAGATCGGCACCGGGAGTCTGCTCGAAGAACCATTTTTTGTACATGGTGTAACTTCCAAACTGCACGGCCGAGTAAGGTACAATGCGAATGCAATTGGTACCGTTTCCGCGCATGAAGCCTCTCCAGCCCTCCTCTCGCCACATCTTGGCAAGGCCTTTGCCAATTGACATCTTGTAAGCATCGCGACCGACACTTTGTACTTGGTAGAGAATCTTGAGACGTTCGAGCGGCGAGACGACGGTACGGGAGACGGCTCCAGCGACACCTCCGGCGCAAAAGGAGGCGACGAAGGGCTGGGAAGCGATGTCGCGAGCCCGGAGAAATGGCCCGGAGGTCAGGGTAGCTTCTTTCTACAATAAATAAAACAACAGAGGTTAGCGGTCGGCCATTGACAAGTTGTTAAGTCGCAAAGATTTGAGGTTGTCGTCCGAGGCGCATAGCACCGGATGGGCGCGGCAATGCGGGCCAGTCACATGCAGAATAACGGCTCAGAACTGAAAAAAGCGAACTTCAGGGGTCGACGATTATGGATGAACGGGACTGGGGACATACCAAAGACATTGCAACAAATGTAAAAAAGGACGAATTTTGTAAGCAATGCGAGATCAAAAAGAGACAACAACAATGTCTGAAAAATCGGGATGATGTAGATATTGAGGTTGAGCAATTCGAAGGCGCATTGAGAGAGCAAGACTTGGCAGGAAAAATGGAGCGAGTTTAGAATAGCTGTACTCAAGGCGGGATTGAATTTCTCGAAGTGGATCGGTGTCGCGTTTAGTAAATGGGAATCTGGGTCGGGTCTTATTTTAGCAGCGCATGCGCTCCCCAAAAAATATAGGAGGGCTCTAATCAAGCCTACAGCAAAAACACAGGATATGCTAATGAAAATGGAAGTGAGACAGCTCTGCCGTCCGGATGAAAAAAAATATTGGCCTCTCTCAATAGAGTTCCAGTTAATGTGTAAACACAAATAGGGAACAATCTTGAACTTTCACAAGAAGTGTGTATGTATATGGAGAAAGAAAAGCCAGAAAATAGGCCCTAGCTGAAAGTAGAAATCACTGACAATGGACCATGGGATTAGCCGCGGGTCAAAATAGAAGCAAGAACAAAACCCGGAAGGACAGCTCTAAAGTGACCCGTACATATGGTACCTACTAGTCCCGGTAATTGAAATACAACTTCTGAGAATGGTAAAAACGACGTATCAATGATCTCCGCGGACCAAGCGGTAGTTATACTTTTCCCAATAAAAAGGTTCAGGTACAGTAGGTTGCATCTGAGTAGACAAGTATGTACGTGCGATTACAACGTCGAGGTCTGAGATAATACATCATCTCATTCCGGGGCTATCAAGGACGAACGGAAGTTTACTCTCCCTTCTCCATTGAAGTCTGTAGTTAGACATACGGACTAATGTTCAGCCTAGTTCAATCGCCATTTTCTAGTCTAAACCCATCTCCAAGTGCTTCTCCTTTGCACAGACACTTGGCTCGGCTACGACGATGGAAACTATCGGGCCCGTCATTTATAAGAGCTGTCAACGCGCGCAGAATATGTGGGACATGATGCATCTTGACATATAACCCTAACACATAACTACAAAACGAAAAGGGTTAATTGGATGTAGTCACAACTATGCTGAGCGGATATCTTGGATCTATTTTATATTGAATGAGTGTCTAAGAAAAGTAGGAAAAGAGAACGAAAAATATTATGTCACAGACGGCAATACCCTAATCCCCGAGATAAAAATGCAGACTGAGCCGTGATGAGGACTCTCCAACTCCAAAGAAAACACGTAGGGAAACCATGATGCGAATAGACAAAGCAAAGGATACAAACGCTACAGCTTTAATTCGCTGAATGACATATATGTCTCATTGATTACTCAATGACATCAGCGTCATCCTGAGAAGGTGGGGGCGAGCTACCAGCGGTAGACTTGCGCTCGTCGGTATTGGTATCACGGCGCTCCTCATCGTCACGAGAGTCCTTGATATTGCGCTCACTAGAGCGACGGTCAGAACGGCGATCAGGACTACGAGAGCGCTGGTCACGGTCACGGCGGCTATCGTAACGGTCACGGCGATCATCTTTACCAGGAGAGTAGTCTCTAGTACTCCGGCGAGGCGAAGGAGAACGGGCACGACGAGGAGAACGGCGACGGTCACGATCGCGACCACCATCGAAGCGCCACAAGGCGGAAGGAGGAGTACGCGCCCACTGTGTTTGGTTAGTACTAAGCAGGGAAGAAAATATTCATCCGCAACAAAACATACCTCAATCTTCAAGACTTCGCTGTCCCGACCGATGCGCTTGTTATGCATCTCGTGGTAAGCATCATCAGCGTCACGACGGTCCTCATACTCGACAAAAGCAAAACTGGTAGAACAATTAGAATCTGTGAATCAGAAAGATAGGAATGAGATCATCAACTTACAGTCTGCTGTTCGCCGAGCGGGGAACAGGAATATCACAGCGCACCAGGCGGCCGTAGCTGATTTTGAGGTTAGTATCAAAGGAGCGCACACAGTGTTATTTCTGCTATCCCAAGTCCGAAAACTAGGAGTGCGTCCACCCAAACGTCATAGTCCACATGTCATCTCTGTCAAACAAATTCATCTTGTCTAATGCGCTCTTGGCAACAAAGACTTGGATGTAGTCATGATTCGCATTGTGAGCAGGCCATATATAGGTTCTAACTCTAAAAGGATGTACATGGCTTCGTGTACAGCAATACTTGCCCGGGTCTCCAAATGAAGCTCCTTAGTGTCATATGACACTGTTTGTCGTTACGGCCAGGTGTGGCGAGGACTGCTTCAACAGTATAGAACGGCCGGGATCGAGAACGAGGAGGTTGCCATCGTGGTTCGGATTGCGCGAAACGGGCGATTATTGAGAAACGAGGGATCGACAGAGGTGGACGGGGGGTAACGAGGACGAAAGCGGAGGACGCGGCGACGGTTGATGGGGAACAATAACGGAAACGAGGACGGGGTTCGGAGGTCGACGATAACGACGGGATAGAGTCTATGGAGACATCGTAGGAGAGAAGACGGGATTGGATGGACGGAGATCGAAATCGAAACGCGCAATTGGGCCACGGCGAGTGGATAAAAGGGAGTGGAGGGATATATCGAACGATTCTGCGCTGTGAGGTCTCGGATTGTGATCGTGTCGCATCACGCCGCGTTGAGGGTAGGGGTAAAAAAACGGCGTGTCGACAAAAGAAAGGTAAACAGACCAGCAAGTCACAAGATGTGACGGTCCGAAGAGGGGAATGAAGAAAGTAAAGTGATACACAGGAATAAAGGACTTACCGCTCAAATTCATAGGCAAGATCACGAGCACGAGTGCCGTGGCTGAAGCCAGAAACGTAGAGAGTGGTTCTGTTGTGGCGAGACATGGTTGATGGTTGTGCAATGGCACTCTGATGACGAGAGTTATGCGCAATAGACTTCGTGTGACTGTTGTCAACGTTTATTAAAGGAAAAAAGAAATTTGTGGTTGCAATGGATGGACCGGTGATATGCGTAGGTCGAATTGACGAGGCTGAATTGGAGAAAAAAAATGGAAATAAAAGATGAACCACTTTGGGTCAGTCATGCCCCGGTCGCTTTTGTTAATTGCGCCCGTCGCCACGGATAGGTCCAGCGGTGGCGCTGTCTCACGTGACTTTAGAACGTGCCAGAGGGTGACCGGTCATGTTAGGGTTGTGTCTTTTTCCGGGTGGGATGACATCATCAATGTAGTCTTCATCCGGGGCTTTGATAGTTTATTAATCCTAACCTGGGGTCTGCATGTTTTTGTATGTACATATCTATGTATCAATGACCGCAGTAGGATCGAATTTCTGGAAAGTAAACGGCAGATATTAATACCAATTTGATTGGGTTGAGCCGCACGTCAAAACTCCGTACAAAGTTCCATATAACTGGGAATATAGACTTTCATGCATGTGCATGTGAGAGGCTGATTTATCGAAGTTATATCAATTTAGTGTGCTTTAAATGATGCCTTTGATACATTGATTTAGAGTTAGGATCAGTTAAGGGACGATACACATGTATATACCTCTATGTACACACAAATACATCAGTTAGACCAGTCGATACTGCATCACCTTGACCCCCCCATCACAACTACAAATGGATTTCAGAGCTGAGAAGGCCAGCTACTAGGTCTAGTGGCTTTCATCATGAATATATTCCCCACATATGTACATATGTACGTACATGCAGATAAATTTTCATGGTATGATTCTCTGGTCACAGTCTGATCACTCGGTAAGAGGGTAGCCACCCCTGACTGGCGAAAGCCATCTGAGTAGGTCTGAGGATTGGTGTGGCAGCTGAATCGAGGGCCTTATAGGGTGGTTTGAAACTACACATGATTAGCTCCCGCCCTGCTTGCACAATGTCTTGCCGAGTGATGTATCCGAGACATTCGGATACATGGTTTGTAATAGATCTGGCTGACAGGGTCGTGACAATGCAAGTACCACTTGTAGACTATTTGTGTCATGATTTGTTAGCAGATTCTGGTATTTGTGGACATACATACATGTGGACTTACACAAGATTCGATGTAGACCGCTTGGGCGTTCTTTGAGTTGGTCGCATTCAGCTCCCAAGACACCCTGCATCATCCCACGCACGCACCTACCCAATTCTACATGTAAATACCGTTATCCCTGGGTCCCACGCAAATCCCTTCCCCGATGAAAGATCAACAGTAGCAGTAAGCACGACGCCACAAATTCCACCATCAAGCCCAGATGGACATCAAAAACCAAGCTGTCCCGGATCCATCTCTTTTCACCATCTGCTCTTTCATTCCAATGCTCATCTCATCGGCACTATGAGCGCTTCGATTCATACTTCCCAAGACGCTGGGACACATTTGCGTCAGCGAAAAGCCCCCGCCGTTCCCGCATCTGTTTCTAGCACAGGCCACACTTCGACGTCACCCCACGGTCACGATGCCGAACCATTTTTCAAGACATACAGCAAAGTTTCCGACCTAAAGGTTTCAAACGACCAGACTCACGCCAAAGTCGACAGTTGTGACGCAAAGTTCAACTCACTGACTCACGATGAGAAGGTTGCACTCCTGCAGTCTTCGGCAATGCGCCGGGTCCTGGAGGGGTCTTTGAGCAAAGCCACTGAGCAGGATCAGAAGAAGAGACAACACATGTTTCGTAACCTCATGTTTACCAAAAAGTTTTCTGTGTTCGACGGCCAGAATGAAGAAACCGCCAACAGCCCATTTGTCGGATTTTACAACCTCTTTTGGCTCAGCGTCTTCCTGCATGTCGGACGCATTGTTATACAGAACCTTATCGATTATGGCCATGTCTTTGCGACCAACGAGATCTTTAGTTTGATGATATCTAGAGATCTTGTGTTTCTGGGTCTTGCTGATGGAGTCATGTGTGGTTTGATCGTGGTGTCCTTTGCAATCCAGAAGTTGGTTGTTGACGATGTTTTGGATTGGGACAACTGGGGCTGGATTTTGCAACACATATGGCAGACATCTTTTCTAGCCGGTTGCATTGGGTTAGCCTTTTATCGGGACTGGCCGTGGACGCATACCGTGTTTTTCGTCATACACTGTCTGGCTATGATGATGAAGCATCACTCATACAGCTTCTACAATGGCTATATGTCAACGATTTACAAGGATTGTGTTGTTTTAAAAGAGCGTCTCTCTGAACTACATCGTATCGAACCGAGCACCAATGTTCCCGAGTCGTCGGATGCGCCTGCAGTCTCCGAGCTTGACACTACACACCTGGAAAAGAATCCACACGTTCTTCCGGATGAAGATTCCCTTGCCTACCGCCGTCTCTACCATGACAAGAGTGCTTTGGCCCATGAACTGGAGGCCATCGGTACCGCAATCAAATCAGGCCAACCTTTAGATATCAAGCGCATCGCTATCTACAAAAAGATCATTCAGTGGGAAATCGACGCCTTAAGTGAAGAGCTCAAAGGCCGCGCCACTAGCCGCGAAGGAGCCTACCCGAACAACCTCACTCTTGTGAATTGTACTGAGTGGGTTTTGCTGCCCACTCTTGTGTATGAGTTGGAGTATCCCCGATCCAATAGCATCAACTGGAAATACGTTGGAGCTAAATTGGCGGCTGTGTTCGGTGTTCTTTTCCTGATGATGTTGGTTTCACAGCAATTCATCTGTGAGTTTTCTGACACATATGCCTCTGACAACGAACACAAAATTAACATAACATAGATCCTGTTATTTGCCGTGGCGTTGCCATGAAAGAAGCCGGTATGACTGTTGGTGAACGTCTCGCAGCATTCCCCTTGATGCTTGCAGACCTCATGTTCCCCTTTATGATCGAGTATTTGCTCGTCTGGTACCTAATCTGGGAAGCCATACTCAATCTCTTGGCCGAAGTCACTTACTTCGAAGATCGTAGTTTCTATAACAACTGGTGGAACAGCGTTAATTGGGATGAATACGCCCGCGACTGGAATCGGCCAGTACACAACTTTTTGTTGCGTCACGTTTACTACTCATCACAAGCCAGTCTCAAGGTCAGCAAGTTCACTGCCACTCTCATCACATTTTTGCTCTCATCTGCTGTGCACGAACTTATCATGTTGTGCATTTTCAAGAAGCTGAGAGGGTATCTTCTTGTTGCCCAAATGGCGCAGATTCCTGTAAGTTTAGATCAAAACGAACGGTACATCTGGCCATGTGACTAACAAAATAAAGCTATCTGCCCTCTGTCGGATTCGTGTCATGCGTGAAAACAAGACACTCGCAAACCTCTATTTCTGGTTCAGTATGTTCACAGGGCCTAGCACGCTTTGCGCCTTATACGTGATTCTATAGATAGCTTGGCTACATAGTCCTCTCCAAAGAGAATAAAACGACGATGGCACAAAAAGTTAGCAAAAGAGAAACATACAACATCAGGTATTCCCACGTGGTCACCCACCGTAGTACTGATCCGGCGCTTTGTAGCTTAACTATGGGGGAGCAGACGGGACCCCGTGTTCTCTACAAGCTATGGTCGTATGTATTCGTCGGTCCAGTAATTGGGTGTTTTTATGGCGGTCCCGGAGCAGAGCGACGGAGCAAAAAGACATACAACACCGGGTATTCGCACGTGGTCACCCACCGTACTACTAATCCAGCGCTCTGTGGCTTGACTATGGGGGAGCAGACGGGACCCCGTATTTTCCGCAGGCTATGGTCGTATGTGTTAGATAAGTGTGTGGTTACAAGTTATAAAGAAACACTTTTGGGGGAAACTTCTTCCTCATCGCCCTCGAACTGGTAACTTTGAGGCCTGGAGTCGCCATTTTCGACTTGCAAGTCTTCGTGGGTGTGAGAAGAAGCAACAGTTTAAACAATACCTGCGACCTTCATCTCGAATTGTCATTGTCTTGCAACACTTGTGCCAAGACCGTGGCAATTCGAGGTGCAAGCAGTAGGAAATATCTGAATTTTTCTCTCTTGTTATCCCAGCAGAGGCTCCAATATCTGGAATGCTCTCTGAATACTAGTGATTTTATATCAAATACCCCTCAGCAGGCACAAGACAGCATTCTTCGTCCTTTTACTTAGAAATAGCCCTCATAAAGTTATCACGAGTGTGGTGAGACTACGGCGATTCGAGGTGTAGTTAACATGTAATATTTAGACTGTTCTTATTTGTTACTCTTGTGTAGCCCCCCTAGACCCAGCGAGTGTAGCAAATGAGAAAAATCCAAAAAAAAAGTGTCTATTGATTGCATCTCCAATCGCCACGGTCTCGCCACACTTGTGCCAAGTTTGGAAGATCCATTCCAAAGCACAAGGACGAGCCTTGTTCTTGAATACCCTCGGAATGGTACCTTTGAGGTCTAGAATCTCCATTTCCATCTGGAACATAAACACATGTCACATTACCACATAAACCACGCGATTTGCAAAAAAGAAAAAAACTTTAATTATTTATCCAAATCATCACTCTATCTTTTGCCATAACTATCATATTTCATCATATCATCCATATCATTTAAGCAGCCTGCTCGTGTTGAACGGAAACACGTTGGAGATCAACAGCAAGGTTTTCCTCCGATAGGTGCTTCTTATGCTCGTTGACAGACTTGCCGTGCATAAGGTTATCGAACTCCTTGGAACTCTCCATGAGGTAGTAAATACCACCCATAACACAGAAGATACCGAATGAGAAGATCCAGACACGAACAACCGAGACAATGGAAGTCATATCGCCATGCTCGAACCAACCCCAGATGCAGAAGCAAGTGGCAAGGATATCAACGACGAGAATAGCGAGAGAGAGTTGCCACGAGGGCATCGATGACCAGAATGGTCCAGAAGCACGAGTGATGAAAATCAGCCAGTTCTCAGTGAGGCAGATCTGGAGGAAGACCATCTCATCCATGTTACCAAATTTCTGAATCATTCCACCGTTCTTACCACCAGCGTACATAGTCGTAACAGTGATCCAAGTACCAACAGCGAGAACAAGACCCAGAACGACAGA